>DVZN01000606.1:0-12388 GCA_018237365.1 Caria ino melicerta
GGAATGTGCCCGAAGTGGCGATAGGCTTGCCACCTATCACATCATAAGCCCTAGTACCTTGGCTAATCGTGGGTGTTAGTGTTGGTGTTGGTAGTATATCCTCTGGACTAAGGAGTCGTGGAGATACTACTACACCTCCGCCTACCCCTTCGGGGATAATCACCACAGAGGCTATTACATATATATTTGAAGATAATTGATCTGTGCTTAAGATAAGGTTATTATTTTCGCAGTGCTCGCATCGGACTATTTAAACTGCCTGGTTCACATAGTAGAGATGGGGAACGGTCTGGTATCTTTCCAACTGCGAGGTCTCGAGTTCCGGGGCACATACTGCCAGCAGAGGGAGGTCGAAGCTATATCCGAAGGCCCGGAAGAAAGTACTGGTGAGTAAGATGTGAAAAAACTATTGTTTAGTTGAATTAAGTAAACTATAATCCTTTTAAATGTTTTGCTAATTTAAATTTTTAAGTCAGTATGTTTCCTATAATCATTTTTATAACGTGTGGGTGCGCCTGCGTGTAATTGTGTCCGTGCGTGCACACATGCGTGCTTACGTGTGTGTATGCATCCGTGCGTGCGTACGTGCTTGCATGTGTGGATGTTTCTCTTTCTCTCTCTCCGTGTGTGTGTGTGTGCGTGCGTATGCGAGCGCGTGTTTGTGTGCTGTAAAACGTTGTTAATAAGCACTTGGTGGTTCAAATTATCAGAAAATTACAGGATTGTCTACAAGTCAACTCTATAAATTAGCTTGTCGTTTTTCTAATTTTGCCACCTTTAAAATTAATGGTAAATAGCCACGAAAGGCGACAAAAGTTTCTTATTTTTATCTGAGCTGTGTGAGGTACATACTAGTGTGCAGTGCACCCACGATTAGCCGATGATATTAGGTTCCAAGATGTGACCCGCAGGTCCGTCGCCAATCGGGCACAAATCCAATCCTAGGTGACGTTACGTTATTCAGAAAAACGGAAAAACTCACGGAACAAGTTGCCCGATCCGAGAATCGAAACCACGACCTCTCGCGTCAAAGTTTGACATCAACCACCCGTCTAGGAACAACACCATTGCATTGCCGACCTTTTAAAAACCTGCCTCTAATACGGAAGGAGAAGTGGACCTCCGGGACTTTCACCAACCAGACGAAACACAACAAGCTGCTACTTCACACTGGCCTTATGTGAGAGATTATTCTTACTCTTGAATTCAAATTAGGAGTAATAATTGACACAAATTAGAAATAAACTATCAGATTTAGAACTCGAAGCCATTGAGAGAAAGGCTTTAGATATTTATTTATTTAAATTTAACGCACATACAAGTACAAAGGTGAAACTTAATGCCTAATAACATTCTAAACCAGATAATGATATAATGGTAGTGTGTGCAACTACAAATGAACAACTTACAATGTAAAATATCTCATTGTTTTTACAAAGAAGTGGTTCATAAATTATGATCCCTAAAGCATCACACATGGTCTATGAAGCAATCAGAAAAATATTAAACAGTAATAAAGATTTTGGCACTATACCAATGTGTGGTGCATGTGCAATTTGTGCAAATTATACAAAGTCAAGCAGGGAATAAAGCAATTTAAGTAATTGTATGACTTTTAGACTAATTTAATTTGTACTGTACTTCATAGTTATTACCTACAAATTGTAGTTGGTCCCTACAGGACAGAAAGTGGATTTCCATTTGCATTCACTACCTTAAAAATGTGTGAAATGCTCAAATATTAATATGTATGGCATCTGGGAAATTATTTTTTACCATATTCCATATATATTTATATTTGAACTATACTTTAATGGCTTAAAAATATATTATGAATATAATTTTTCGCTATTTTGTTTATCATTGTTATTTCTATTATTTAAAACCGATCAACTTACAATTTATAATCTCCGAACTAGTTAACCAAAGCAATTTTAATTTTTAATTGATAAAATTCAAATCTTGTGACCAATTTATGAATTGGTCTCTTATCATTAAAAAAAGACACAATTACAATTATGGAAACAGAGGTAAATTAATCCATACATGTCAATGAACTTCAATGTGCAAATAGTGATTGTCACCACTTACTATAAAAATAAAGATTGATCCTTATTTCCTTATTTGAGACTGGCTGGACTTTAACAGTTAACAGATTGTAGAAAAAGGAAGGTTTGCATTCTAAAATACTCATAGTTTAATCTTTGTAAAAAAAAATTGACAATGCATGAAAGAGTGAGTCTGTGAAAGTATTTGGATGGATACTGTCTTCTACAAAAGGATAATAAATTTAACATTTCGTAAAAGCATTTAAAAATCACGGACAGAACCCAGTTTCATATAAATTAATGTATTTACAAGCTGCACAATTAAGCTGAAGTATTATGTCAAGATTATCAATAAAATTATCTATTTTATTACCATAACTCAAAATAATTTAATGTAAAACTATTTTAAATTAATTTATTTTGGACTGTGCCACTGTTCCTGGCTATACTGTGGCATTTCCATTGGCACTTTGTACACATTACTTTGTACATTAGTTTTGTGAGCATTCGCTTGTCTAAATTTTGTAGAATATTTATAAAAGTCTGACATTTCAAATGGTTTTGTCTCTTCTCTATAAGGTATACACTTACCTTGCTCAATTACAGTCAAATTTTTAGAAGACTCCAATGTAACAGCGCTTGGTGATAACACAGGCGGACTTAGAGGCATCTGATTTGGACTTTGCATTGCTGAATGTCTTCCAGAGGCAATCATCACTTCGTAAGGTTGAGAATTACCTATACTCGGTGTTCGTTTTATGCTCGAACTCTTCTTTAACTGTGGAGCCTCTTTTGTTGGTGAATCTAGGGATGTTTCGTACCACTGTTTTTCTTTAACTTTAGAGTCTTGAGAGAGAGGCGAGAACTTATTCATACTCACAGAGTCAAAATTTCCTTGAGAATACCCAGACATTTGGCTAAGCGGGCTTATTGCATCTGAATATTGTCGTCTTTCATCAAATATGTAGTCATCTGTAGACACCTGTAGTTGCATGTGTGGGTTTCTAATCGTATTACGTTCTCGTAAAGGTAGTGTATTAGGTACAGGAATATTTCTTTCTATTGGTAGCTGCCGTCTTTCAATTTGTTCCTGTATATCCGGTTGGGATCGATGCTGATGCACCGGGGCTAATATCCGATAAGGCTCTGCCAAGTTTTCTATGTGATGATTATAGTCACTGTGTGAGGTGAGATGATAAGTTTGGGTGCGTTGTAAGGTATTACGTCTTACACCATCAGGCCTGCGTTTCGATTGTGATTGATGATGATGCAGTGCCCCCAAATGCTGATTTTGGGCTTTTAAATGAGAAGCATATTGATATAGTAGCGGTGTGCGCATTCCATTCTGTGTCGGCACAGGTGGTGAATTAATAGATCCATGTGAATAATGTGTGGTGATATCAGGATGGCTTGAACTAAAATGAGTTTCTCTTAACCGAGATACATTATGAGCTTCAGTTGGAGTATAATAAATTTTATTAGTATACTCCGTATTTAAAGTGTGATGTCTATACACGGGGACTGGTTGAAGATCATTAGAAATGTTTTCACTAGGGCTAGGCTCGTGATGACCAGCTAACGCTGGATATGTATAGGAGGTGTGTATAGAAAATGTCTCAGGATTACGTTCTTGGGGTGGTGATGGGAAGAAATTAGAGCAGCTAGTTTCAGGCCGCCATACATGCCTTGCGTGAGAGCTTTTAGAAATACCTGATATAGAAGGTGTAGAGAGTCTATGGGCGAGGTTCTTCCGCAGCTCACTGTCATGGACTCGATCTGTCGTGTTTCTCAGACGTCTGGATGAGGTATCAGAACCATCTTGAACATCAGTTCCATCTGTGGACCTAACACTACGCACACTTCCAAGTCTTTCTCTTTGTGGAACTTCCGGGCTCAAAGGTGCCTCTGGTGGCATAATACCGGTTAACTGGACCTCTTGAACACATAGCCTATATAATTCTTCGTTCTTTGAAGCCAAAATCTGCTCCAATTCTTTTTTACGAGCTTGTAACTTAAGCATTTTGTCCTGCTTATCAGAGTGTAGATCGCTACCCATTGTGCTTGTACCCATATTCCTTACTTTGACATATAAAGAGAAATATATGATCGGGATATAAATTAAGATAAAAACGAAAGAGAACTAAAGATAAATAAACAAAGAAAAATTAGAATTCTGCGTTTTTCTACATTGAGACACTCACTGACAGTTGACAATTGACATCACACATGACGCATGTCAATTCAATCAACAGAATACAGATGAATTACAGATTACAGATTCACAAATCACAGTTCATTTTCACAGATAATGCCAAATGTCAATTGTCATAATGTCTGTTGTAAGGTTGTCTACGATCGTTGTCTTTGTTTATTTTACAGTACAATACAATACAGACATTATTATTCTCTTTCTTATTATTCGCTTGGATTACAATATAAAGAAAGGCATAATTCTATCATAAATTATAGTATATTAATACTGGGTAAAAATAGTCAGCATTAGTAGCATTTAATATTATTTTCTTTCATTATGATCAAAGTTTATCTTTATATTCAATTGACAATTGCTTGCTTGCGCACTTAAACGATAAGAAAAACAATATGTAACAAGTAGCAAGTCCACCGCCATATCGGGCCCGACCCAGGATTGAAACCGAGAACTCGTGCAAAAACGTTG
This sequence comes from Caria ino melicerta, assembly GCA_018237365.1. Lineage (NCBI taxonomy): Eukaryota > Metazoa > Arthropoda > Insecta > Lepidoptera > Riodinidae > Caria > Caria ino. The sequence continues at coordinate 4,726 of DVZN01000606.1, forward strand.
AACACCGATTAATCTCAACCGCTTTTATAATACCTGCCTCAGACTTAAGAATGATTAAAAAATTATAATACTTGCTTTGACTTTAGAGGCGACGTCTACATACATACATATCTTCACGCCAAGTCCCTTACGAAGTTGCCAGAGTATAGAGTGCCAAGTGTCACGACTCTTACATACTTGCCTAGCTTCCTTTACATTCATTACTCTTTTCATACATACTCGCCGGTTTTGGAGTCTTTTGACCTCGGATAATACACTTGACATATACATGATCTTTAAATTTATGAAATTAGATGTTTAGAATTAAAAGAGGAAACAAATGTTTACTAACTTTTTTCCTACGCTGCAAAAAATATTTTGAATATTAATATCATTAAATTTTTCTACTTCTAATAATGTGTATTGATAGAAGTTGAAAAATTGTTAGACACCCTTTGAATAAAGATATTCCACTTATGAATAAGATTTCATTTCTTCATTTTTCATTTTTTTATTAATTTTTTATTTTTCATATTAAATTAAGATTTCAAAATTGTATGGTCAGAAAACTAAGTGATTTAACAATGCCTAAATCTTAGATAAAATATTGGCTTCGCTGTCGAGCACAGCGAAACCAATCATTTATCTAAGGTCTAAACTGTATCAATTAATTATATCATGAACAGATAATTTTTTTCCATCGTTTTTACGTCCGATGTGGGAACACCGTGCCGGTGGGTAACGTATTCTTTGTGAATTATTTTATTTTATTTAAAAGATACGGCCATCTACAAAAGTTTACATAGACTTTTACAAACTAAGTACCTACTAATTTTTTCTTAGACTATTGCAACCGACTGCACATAGAATATCCCATGTTAGGCTAGACTCCTTCAAAGAATAGATCATCTCTCTACCTGCCAGTCATCACTTAAGAAATGGAGCATAGACTATTGTCACTGTCTGTGACTTTAACTTAGTAACATAGATTGGTAGGTGCCACCACCTTACTATTCTTATCGTCATATTAATGCTAGCCTTTGACGTAAAGGAAATAACTGCCACCCTGCCACTCATTAATATTACAGCTCGTCAAGGGAGTTATGTCACAAAAAGTGGCGGCAAATCTAAATATTAACATCAATTATTTATACGGGATACTCATGGTATATATTTTTTATATGAACATATATCAGTCTAATTGCATATATGGTGATCATCGCGGTCAATGCAACTAGATCGAAATATCGAAATTTTAATATTTACGTTAATAATTAAATTTTCCGTCTCTTGTAACACTACACGTTTGACAAATTATATAGGTGTATCCAAAAATATGCTGAGCTGTGCTTGTTTTTTCTTCGTAAGTAATAATTTTCAGTGATTATTATTTTAGCAAGTCTACTGGCTACTCTATTGACTACTGCACAGTTCGCTAGGCGATGGATCTCCACTGGGCGCTGTTAATAAATAAAATTATTTAGTCATGTATTTTTTAATTATGAACATTGATTTAAGTCCGAAAACAATATTTTTCTGGGCTCCTGCATTCAATTGGGTAAGTAGCTCCTGCATAGTAGTTTTTGAGTAATAGAAGTAAAATCAAGTTATGAACGGAGCACCAAAAAAAAAACTTTTAACTATACAGGTCATCCAGTGTTAGACTAATTGTGCAAGTCTACCGGCAACCCCACCATCTAAGCCGGAACACAGCAGCGTCAAATACTGGCAGGAATAGACAGAATAGGTTAGATGGGTCATTTCTACATACATACATACATATCTTCACGCCAAGTCCCTCACGAGGTAGGCAGAGAGTATCGAGTGCCAAGTGTTACGACTTCTACATATTTGCCTAACTTCCTCGACATTCATTACTCTCTTCATACATACACGCCGGTTTCGGAGACTCTTGACCCCACCCTCGGATAATATACGGCCGATTTGGTCATGGAAAGTCAACCTAAGTCTCCCCGGGTACGGGTTATTTCTATCCGGGCTAGTGTGTACACAAAGCTCTAGGTAGATCATTGTGTACACACTAGCCTTTCATAAGTTGCCTAGCAGGAAAACAGATTGCCTATTGATATTTCTCAAATCCTCCTATACGAATCAGTTTCAATTGTATTTGAAATATAAGTTTTGTGAAGGGTTTTGTAATATTCGAAGACAAACAATCAGATGGATATGAAATACAAAAAAATATCGTCACGCCCATATGTACTCGAAAGGGCAGGCAGCGTTACATACTACCTAGTCTGTACCCACGTTTAGCCAACGATATTAGGCACCATGATTTGATAGGTGGCAAGTCGGTCGGGCTATATATCGGGCACAAATCCAATCTCAGTCAACGTTATTTTTTTCAGAAAAACTAAAAAAAAAACATAGAACAAGTTGCCCGACCCGGAAATCGAACTCGGAACCCGAGTCAAATACTGACTCCACTCGACCAAAAAAAAAATACTCGACCACAAATGTGATACTCGAATATAAAGGCGATACAATACGAAATACACGCCGTCAATGCACCATACACGTTCTATATTAATTGTAAATAGTTACCAATCCAAAGCCAGGTTGTTAGACTGTTAGGCCTTGTCCAACAGTTAGTTTACCGGTTACCTTGCCCTCCAAACCTAAACACGCTAACAGTAGGAACTGATGTTAAAGCAGCAGAAATAGGATTGGATTAGATAAAATGGTGTTACTAATCCAAACAAAACGTCCGGATTTGTGTGTTGACTTAGTACTTAATTTATCACAAATACTGTCTTTTTCCATCATTGTGTATTATAAATTACGAAGAGCCTAAATACAACACGGTTCTTGACTCAATTCAATTCAATTCAATTTTTTGTTAATTTGGACTCCACCGAGATTACGGTGGTTCTTGACTCTCGGCTCTTGAGACTTGACAGTTGATAGTTGACGTCACTTGACACTTGCCGTTCTCCAATACTTACTATACTCTATGCTTGCCGTCTTGCCAAATGTCAATGCCACTTGCCACTGTAGCAATTATTTCACGGCAGTCGGCTCTTCCAAATTATTTTCGTACAAATTATACTGTTTCAATTATTTGTAATAAATTTACAAAAGTTAAATAATGTCAAAAATATACAAAGCTATAATTATAGCTGCCGAAAGGCATGTTCCAGCAAGGTTACGTCCATTATGGGAACATGAAGCTGGTTAGTGTAATTTTAATAAAACTGCGTAGTTTATTTGTGCAATTAATTTTATTTTAAATCTTCTTTAATTTTAGGTCCTAAAACCATATTCTTCTGGGCCCCAGCATTCAAATGGGTAAGTAAATTTTCAAGGTTATTCTATTAATGGAGTTGCCTTGCCATTGACAATGTCTTTAAATAGGAAATGCTAAACAATACACTTCCCTTGTTTATTATAATTACTTTACAATAAATGCTAATAGTTATGAGATAACTGAATAATACTTTTCTAATTCTACTAGTTATTTTATGCATGTGTATTTTCAATCATTAAAAAGATACTTAATTACCTATTGAATATAAGTATACTTAGCTACTTATTTATTCAAATACCTACTTAATAAAAAAAAGGTTACACTGATATAGAGGGAAATATTTTTTCTTCTGGATAAACTTGAAAGCTACTGGGCAGATTTTAATACTTCTGTCACCATTGGGTAAATAAGTCGTTTAAAAAAAAAAGTTAGAAGCCATGGGTCGGTGAAGCCTCTGGCAGATTCTAATGTACTATAGAAATACACCATGTATCACTCTATATGAATCAAAACTGCCTAAACGCTTTTGCACAGTTTGAAAGATGCTTAGATGCAGTGTAAAGCTTATTTATTTTTTTCTAAATTGTTTAAAAATTATATTAATTTGTTCTAAGTATAATTAGATTATACAGGACTGGCATGTTCATAATGATTAAAAATAAAAAAATAAAGTGAGTCTGTAGTAGTCACTGTAATGTGCCTATCCATTTTACAATAGAAAGTTATAATTAATATTCAATTCATTTATTCATCACTACAACATAGTATAAATTAAAGTTGCTTTGCATCTGTCTGTCCCTATGTATGCTTAGCTCTTTAAAACTATTTTGGATTTTGATGTGGGTTTTTTATAGAGTGATTCTAGAAGAAGGTGTATATCTATAGTACATGCCAAATATAATAGAGAAACACTGATAACTTAATAGGTTTCTAATTTTATCTCTGTGAGTGACACTATGTAGTATATTTATTACCAGTTTTGCACCTGTGCGAAGTGGAAAAAATATTCATTGTCATGCATGTCATGTTTGCTGAATTTGGTTTTGGTCTTTTGTGAATAACTTTAAACATTGTGAATTGTCATTTCTTATTTTCCATGTGAATGTGTACAAAGATCTAAATTCTATCAACATCATCATTTATTACCCTCTGAAACATTAATTTAACACTCATTGATGGTAACATTAAACATGATTGTATAAATTAATTTATTAAACAAGAAACTCGAACTTTTTCATAGGTAGATTGCAAATTTTATTAAAAAACATGCGTGCAATAAGACATTACATTTATTTACATTGCACAGTACAATTTTGTTATTAATCACTTTTTTGTATTTTTATTATTGATATATTTCAATACTCTGTCATTGAATTTGACCTTTTATATAAGGTCACTTTTATAAATAAGATGATTGTCTTGTCAAACCTCATAAAAAGTATTAGGTAATTATAGCATAATTTACCTACTTTTTTATCAATTGTACATAACCATTTTAATTACATGTTTTGTTACTTTACACATGTAATAGTCTAAAATCATGATAACAGAATTGTATAGTTATCTATATATATGCATGTTATGCATCATCATCATATGACATGACTATATTAATGTCGGACAGATAAAAATATCTTAATTAAAGTCAGTATAAAAATATCTGTTTTATGTATGTATATAGAATTTTCATTCATGGAAAATGTATACACTTAAAATCATTTCATCCCTTTCAGGGTTTGGTGTTGGCTGGGTTGGGTGACTTGAAACGACCTGTTGAAAAATTGTCTATCCCTCAATCAGTATCACTTGCGGCAACTGGGCTCATCTGGTCACGATATTCACTTGTCATTATACCTAAAAACTATAGTCTGTTTTCTGTCAATGTATTTGTTGCTATTACTAGTCTTTATCAAATAAGTAGGGCGATTAAATATGAACTAGCAAAGAAAAAGTAAATTAATGCCTTTCAGGTAGAGAATTTTAGTATATCAAAATATATGTAGTTGGGGTTTATATTAGGGTTCAATCTCAATAGATAATCAATTATAGATGTAGCTCAAATAATTGTCCAGGACATTTTTTCATTAATTGAAAATAGTAAAATTTAAGACTTAAGTATACAACCTATTTCTAGGCAGGGCCCGGAAAACCTATCCCTTTGATTAAGGCTTTGGACATGGTTAATACATTTAGGTATTAATATATTTTTTGGGTTAATTATCAGTGGGCTAAGCTATAATAATAAGCTTTTCAATTAAAGTCCTTATTACCCAAAGTTGTTTCAGGATAGGGTTGCGAAGGTATTAAAAAAATATTGAAGGGTGTTTTATTGGCCTAATTCGAAAATAGCTAAGCTGCTTTCAATCGTGAACAAATAAAATGCGTTTAGAAACCAGTTTAATTTGCGCTCAGAATGAAACTGATAACCCATGAAGGGGCTTGATTGAGTTTTGAGTTAACTTCAATTCAAAGAAAGCACTTGACTGAATCGGTCTTGAAAGGATTACCATGATAAGTATAAGGGTGTCTCGAACCTAGCACTTAAAAATACCTGATTAAAAGCCATTTCAAAGGTAAGTAATTCCAGGTCCTGCTTCTAAGCAATCTACTTATGATTGCCTTTATGTGTCAAACATTTTCCTCATTGTTCACGTTATATAAATCTGCAATTTAAAGCAGCACAAATGACATGAATCCAACAAATTGCTATTTACACTTTTTCATAATTATTTAAACATTTACCCATTTGAAAGTGTTTTTTATGTATGGTAAAACAAATTATACTTCAACATTTTCAATTTGGGCCTCGTTGTTTTCATTCATAAAAGAGAATGAGATATTCAAACGAGAATAAGTATAAAGCGATACCATGCTTACGAATCCTGAGTGGTAGTGCCATGCTGTGTACACATTATTGTATGTAACCTTATGGACCAGCACGCCCGGGGAATGTACCACTCTCACATAAGAGCAGCGTGAAGTAGCAGCTTGCTGCTGCATTTTGTCTGGTTTGTGAGAGTCCCGGAGGCCCACTTCTTCCCCATCAGGCGCGGGAATCTAATAGGTTGGCAACGCAATTGTGATGCCCTTGGTGTTGCAGTTGTTCGTGGTGATTGAACATCAGATGACACACTTAGTCGTTTGCCTCTTTTTGCTATAAAAAAAATGTTGCATCAAGTGTAAATAAAGTGATTTTCTTGGGTGACATTATGTGCATTTTAAATAATGACAATTTTTAGAGACAGGTCTCGAAAGTTAGGGCTTAAGTTTTTTTATGCGTATTCTATCTGTGATATATAAGGATACGTCAATATAGGTACTATATTGTAATATATTGTTATTTATTCTGAAGGAATATTTCAAAAGTGTAAATATTAGTACAAAAGGAGCATTGTTAAATCATAAATAAGGGCATTAATTAATATACAAGTTCACACATGTAACATTCTAATATATTAAATTGTTCCATAAAATCAATGACTATTTTTGTAGTGCCTTTTTAAAACAAAATATATTTTTATATTATGTTACATGATTTTTCTTTTTTCTCTTATTTTTAATATGCATGATCATAGAGGAACTAAGCCAATAATACCTTGCACGAAAATTTAGCATCTGTTGGGAGGGCATATTTCTAGCAAAATCAATATTTATCTATCTCCATAAAGCGGCTTGGTCTTTCTCACAGATCACATCGGTCTTACCTATTGTAAACGGCTAAGGAGTGCAGTTCGTTGCATGCCAGTATTTCCAGAAAATTGACTACCTATTTTTTTTTAAATCAACGCTAGTACCTACAGTAACAGAATCGTATAGAACTAGCACGTGTGTTTAATCTCTTAATCCGTGCGTATATGTATATAACTCTGGTTTTCAACCAAACATGAGTTTCAAAGAGTCAACACAATGAGGATGACGCGTAGCAAGAGTCACAAATGGATGTAATTTTTTTAAGAGTTAAGTTGCAAACGGGGCATAGTTAGGTAATTGTAATTTGTATTTATATATATATGCATTTACAAACTAGCTGCCCCGGCGAACTTCGTTCCGCCAACATTGCATCAATATTTGAGATATAAACTACCCTATATATTTAATAAATATCATATTTAAATAGTTATTATCCTAATTCGGATGAAGACAAATCCAAAACCACAAAAATCATTAAAAGCTGTTCCAGTCGTTCTTGAGTTATACCTACTTGCCCGTTTGCGTCCTCTCATATAAATATAAATATATTTGAAATTTATGCATCGGTAATAAATTGCAAATTGACTCTTTGACGTTAGGAACACACCTAAATTGCGTAGACAACAGTGAGTAATTATAACTTTATTGAATTGAATATCAATAAAGTTCAAATTGACTCTAGAAAACGTTTGTATGGGAAATAGAAAAGGGCTGCTTTTAGGGCTT
>DVZN01000607.1:0-12382 GCA_018237365.1 Caria ino melicerta
TCTAAAAACACGTATTTTTGAAAATCACACCATGTCTACTACGAAGATCGGATTTGATATCAGTGATTGACGAGTATTTTACTCATCGATGATTTCGAAATCATCGCTGAATATTCAAAAATAGACCAGGGGTGCTATTTGTTATGTTATATCACAAAAATATAGGGTTACTCTGCAATTTGAAACTATTATAACTCAGAAAACGAGTGAACAAATATGATAAAAATAGGAAAATTTTAAACAGGTATTTCACAAGATAAATTGCAGCAACTTCTCGCACTGGCAGTTTTGCCTTAATTGGTGTCTAGATGACAGATTAAGGGCGGGATAGCCGTGACGTAATTGACAGCCCAATTTGAGCGGCGGCGGTTTAGTTGATGGATTCGGGGCGGACTCGGAACTCGCCGGGGTACGCTTGTATTTCGTGTAATTTTGTTCTTTATTTGATGCGTAATTAAAAATGAATAGAACAGGGTTGTTTCGTAATCGTTCTGACAATTACTTTTGTTAATGGAGTTCTCATTTCCTTTTTATAGTCATTTTAGCAGTTTGAGATAAATCAGACTTGTGATAGTCAGTTCTGAATACAGATGGTTTCGTCTACTGTTCGTCTACTCGTTTTAATGATACTGTTATTTGTATCATTAAAACGAATTTTACAAACATTCATTTTTACTTTATTTAGGGTATAAAGTAACTGGATGACCGAGATTTGCTATGCTTTTGCATTTTTTTGCAGTTCTTTACCGCAACTTGTACTGGTAGGGACCCACCACTTTACTTTTAATATTAAGTTTGAGAGTGTATTTCTATCTGGAGGCTAAGGTAGAGAAGGTAAGTATATTTTTCTACATGTTTAGTGAAAATTTGTATATTTAGAACTTTGAAACTATTTAAAAAAATATCTTTTTTTAAATCAAAACTGGAACTTTATTAATACCTAATAAAATAGTTAAGCAGTATGAAGCTACATGAATTTTCATTTAAGGATGTTAAGCAGCGATAGTTGGATTTATAATAGCTTTAACTGCTTTAAATGATGCAAGATTGACAAAATAGATATACAGAGCGAATATGCAAATACCCCTCTGAATTTCTTGCACCGGATTTTGTGTGTGGATTGTCGACCCGTCATAAGTACTGTTTATTTATATAAACTTTATTATACAAATAAATCATTGTGAATACAAAAGGCAATATTAATGCTATATGCATTCTCTCCCAGTCAACTTAACAGAGATCTGAGAATAAATTTAATAAATACCCATATCCAGAAATACGAATGATGTTGAATGCGAGTATGAACATCACACAAATGCCCACCCCCGTCGGGAATCGAACCCGAACCCCGTTATTCGTCCTCGCTATGAAATATTTATTTCTTTGTATTATAATTATTGATTGAAACCACATATCAACTCCAATTTATAAAATCTAATGATATTTCATATTTTATGTTTGAAACGCTATAAATAAATATCGTTACGCCCATATATTCTCGAAACAGTTGGCAGAGGTACATACTAGTATACACCCACGATTAGCCGAAATATTAGGTCCCATGATGTGACGGGTGGCAAGTCCGTCGCTAATCGGGCATAACTCTAATCGCAGGCAACGTTATATTTTTCAGAAAAACTATAAAAACTCATGAATGAACAAGTTGCCTCAACCGGGAATTGAATCTGAGACCTCTCGCGTCAAAGTACAAAACGCTATAAAATTGCATAAATGACACAGTGAAATAAAAATGAGGCACTAATATTTTATTATCAAGGTTTATTAGCTTATTCACAGCTTATAATTCAGAAAATAAAACTCGCAGAAAACTAATTCTCCCAGGTGCACAAATAGAGATTTGTAAACATAAAAACACAACGAATAAACTTTAAATTTAATGGCTAAAAGTGGACGTGAAACTGTCCGTGCGACAATTTCCTGTTTTTGGCATCCGGCCACGATCTGTGACGAGATTTTGGACGCTACAACTGGCATGTCGCGGTTAACTCATGAAAACCTGCGTGAACTATGACATTGTGAGTGTAGCAAAAGGAAGGCTATAACATCTATTCCTACTTATAAAGCTATGCGACGACAAATATTGGCACATATATAACTTCGGTCATGTGAAAAGAATGGAAGATGCAAGCAAAAGATTGACAAAACAGATATACAATTTTTTTAATCGGTTATGTTTTTCAAGCGTAACCTCCGCTTTAAGGAATTAAAACACTGTTGAGAACGAAAATTTTTATGGTGCCAGTGGGGATTGAACCTACGTCTTCAGCGTACCGGACTCTTATGCTAACCACTACAACAAGGCGCTGTGGTCAGCACCCGTCGAATTTATCATTCTTATTCTTTTTATCGATTACGTCAATTTTTTTACGGAGCCTGCAGGATTTCAAAACATCAATAGAACAAAAAAAAAACGTTCTTCGCATTTTAATTATAGAATATTTTGTAATATCAAAATATTAGCTTCGGTGTTAGTGGTAAAGCAAGTTTTTAATTTTCTTTTGAAGATCTATAAGCAAATGTACATACATACATATCTTCACGCTAAGTCCCTTACGAGGTAGGCAGAGAGTATCGAGTGCCAAGTATCACGACTTCTACATACTTGCCTAGCTTCCATAAGTAAATGTACATGGAATAAATCAGACAAACGCTGTGAAGTGAATGAGCAAGTTTTTTTTATTAGATAATAGATAAGCATTTGACCGCCATCTCACCTGATGTTAAGTAGCGTTGCGACCGAAGATCGATCAGGTCTTTATAGATACTGCCTATTCACTCTGCCCTTAAGATGGCTAGGTTCATATGTTCCGGTTATATAACAGGCAGCAAATTCCACTCCTTAGCCGTTCGTATATGAAAAGACGAACTAAATCGCTTTGTACGGATAGGTGAAATATTTACGACATGCTATAACGACAGTCCGCATCTTGTATCGAATATACAATTTTGTACAGTGAACATACGTACATAAAAAAAGGAAAACGGTTGACCTTACGGGCCAGCCCTGCAATTAACCACTAATTTTAATCACTAAGTGCTTGCTTATCATTGAGATTTATACCTCAAAAAATGTTTTAAGGTACTTTGAGCTCTTCAAATGTGAAGGTATACATTTTGTCAATTTTTAAAGCTAGACACCTATTTCTCGAACAAATAAATCGAGTTTGAGAAATTTTACGGCATTTGGCGTTTTTAAAAAGTTTTTTTTTTTTTAATAATATAAAAACATTATACTAAAAACTTAAAAGCTATTTCGAAGCTGATTCGTTTTTAGGATCGATCGGTCGAGCTGTTAAAAAAATATATTTTGAAGTTTTCTAAAAATCCACCCGTGTAAATCAACTTGAATTGTATTGGAAATCTAAGATTGAAGAAATCCTATGGTATTACACAAATTTTGTTCGAAAGTTATGAGAGGTTACATACATACATGCATACTTACATACATACATATATGTATATATATACATACATACATGCATACATACATACATACATACATATATACATACACACATACATAAATACATACATACTTATAGACACACATACACACACAAATATTTGAAAATGTTCTTTTTTTCTTAGTGGGAAGTTAAAAATACATAAATTGAACATGTAATCTATTTTTTTAAGTTGGTAAAAAAATTAAGATTTACCGCTGAGTCATGTCAAAGTAGCCGCACTATATTGTATTCAAAATTACAGTAGCGTATACATTTCATTTCGAAAATAAGTTTGCATACAATACATTCAAAGCTGACGTAATATGAATAGGCGCACGTCAAACGCTTCGCCGATCTTTTACAGAACACTGAACAAGGAAAAGGCGGAAAGGATAACTTACCTACTTAACACTTAAACACAACGAAGTTTGAAAGGGATCGGGCCTCTTATGAGTATGCTATATTGAAAACTTGCCCTTTTTATAACCGTAAATATTATTATACACTTAGATCCAAGACTATTTTCCTTCACTAACGCACAGATAACCGTATCGCTGGCCGGGTTGTAGCCTTACCACATCAATGTAGCGGGGCTCGGGTTCGATTTCCGACGGGGGCGAGCGTTTGTGTAATGAACAAAGACGCTCGCATTTCTAGGTCTGGGCGTTTATATTATACTAGCGACCCGCCCCGGCTTCGCACGGGTGCAAAACTGATTGTAAATATACTACAGAATGTCTCTCACAGACATGACATTAAAAACAGCTGAAATTATCAGTGTTTCTCTATTATTTTATGCATGTATTATACATATAAACCTTCCTCTTAAATCACTCTATTAAAAAAATCGAATCAAAATCCGTTGCGTAGTTTTAAAGATTTAAGCATACATAGGTAAAAAGAAAGGGACTTTGTTTTATACCATGTAGTGATATCTAAATAAAGGCTTGAACACCTAGATTTGAAAAAACTTCAGAAAATTGAATAAAATGTTAAATAAATGCCTCATTTGACCTCAGTGGTCGAGTGGTGTCTGTTTCCGACTTTGACGTGGTTCCGGGTTAGATTCCTGGATCAGGCCATTTTGTTGTATAATTTATTTCAGTTTTAAAAAAAAACTTAAGTTTGCTTAGGAATAGATTTGTACCCGATGGGCGACGGACTTGCCATCCGTAACATCATGGGACCTAATATCGTTTATTAATCGTGGGTGCATACTAGTATATACCTCTGCCTACTCTTTCCAGGATACATGGGCTTGACGATATATTTTTTTAGAATATTAAGGCCACCGATAACACCTTAATCGGCTAACTTGTATTATCACACGCGTCTGTCGTTAGTTATACAATAATCGTGGATGCAATTATATTGTATCTACATAAAAGATTTAACACATAGATTTGAAAAAACGTCACAAAAATGTATAAAATTAAATAAATAAATAAATAAAATCGCCTCTGTGGTCTAGAGGTGTCGGTGTCCGACTTTGACGCCACTTTTTTTTTAACCATGGCAACTTTTTTTTAACCATGAATAGATCGGCATTTGTCCACTATGGTTGTTCGTAACTTGTTACAAACATGAGATTTATCAGTTTTTCTAAAAAACATAACGTCGCCTGGGATTGGATTTGTGCCCGATTGGCGACGGACTTGCCACCCGTCACATCATGGGACCTAATATCTTCGGCTAATCGTGGGTGCATACTAGTAGGTATGTACCTTTGCCTACCACTTCTAGAATATATGGGCGTGACGATATATAATACCAAAATACCTAAATACAAGAAATTCAACCTTAAATAAAAATCATATATGATTTGTGTCTTTTCATTAGTAGAAATGGCTTTCAGTGCTACTAGGCAACTGATTTTGCTAATGTCTTTAGCTAACATTTCACATTTGTAGGTATTGTTGGTATTTCTTGAGGAAGTACATAATGTAACTATATGGGATGTTTAGAGTAGTTAAAGAATATATGATCTACAGTTCTCTCTTTACCACAATCACACATAGGGGTGTCTATAACATTAATTTTATGTAGGGACACGGGCGTATAAATGTGTCCTAGACATAATCAGTTGATAACTAAAGTTGTTATTTAATTAGCATTGTTATGTTAAAACCAGGGTTTTTTAGGGACAGTGGGCTGAATATAATATAGTCTTCCTAAGACTTCATCTCAAACCTTTTTATAATAATTAAGTACAATTTAGACATCTACAGGCTAATGTTTTACAAAAAATGAAAGTTTTCTATAAAATATAATTCTTAATTAAAAAATGATTGGAAAATTACGTCATATTATTAATATACTTAGTATTTTATAATATACATATTGTAAAGACCTACACTGAAAAAACTAGCATCCCAAGTATTACAAAAGTGGATTACAAGTAATTATTTGGTGAAATTCAGCACTGAATAATCATCAATTATTTCATCGTTGACTTAAATACATACAAACGTAGTACAAACAAAAAACACACGCAATGACAATTGACAAATTACTCCCCAGTTAACGGCCCGTTTTGATTTATAAAAAATAAGGGTTTAAAATGCAAGTGTATAAAGTAATACACTTGCATTATATTACACCTTTATGAACCGTTTACAAGTTAACAGTATTCATTAAAATAAATCAATGGTTCGTTAATAATGTTAATGAAAAAGTTGTGAAACATATGAAAATGTGTTGAAAAATTTTACAGGTATGACATTCCATCAATTTCCACACCCGGAAAGGAATTCTGAAGGATTTAAAGCATGGGTCCATATAGTTGGTGGGAAACTAGAAACTGCTGAGGATACTGAAATGTACAGAAAGAAAGTAATCTGTGATGTTCATTTTTCCGAACATTTCAAGAACCGCAATAGTCGTTTAAATGCATTAGCAGTACCTACTCTTCATCTTCATGGTAAGATTTAGTTATACAATTTGTTATTTATACGACAACTTTTATTATTATAGCCCTCTTTCCTGGATTTATGCCACTATTAAAATCAGTTCAAACATTTTTATTATTAACCATTGAAACAAACAAGCCTTTTTAATTACCTTTTTGTCTGATTATTTTAAAAGAAGACGATATGTTTTTCAAGGGTATGTATGTAGATTTCTATGTCACCTGCTTCAGTTTAAATGACTTGTATGATTTTATAGAATTTATTTTATTTAGTCTAAGTAAGAAGAAATACTATCAAATGACGCAAATTTTGTTCTGATCGTGAAGCCGTTCGAAAGTTATAAGAGGTTTATATACGTATATACACTCATACATACATATAATAATAATAATATTAATAAGCCTTTTATTCTGAGATCACAACAATACAAAGAAATAAATTTATCTACCTACCCCTACCTACCTACGAGGATAATAGGTGTGAAGGTACTTTTTTTTTTAATTTATCTATACAATATCTCTAGTCTAGGTGTGTCTCTTAGCACAGGCCTCTAGCATATTCCAGTGTACTCTGTCCTATGCTACTCTAGTCCGCAGATGGCCAGCTGTCATTCTAATATCATCCATTAATCTTCTTCATTGTCGGCCGTGGCTTCTTTTACCATCTCTTGTACAACTCTGTTATTACCTTACTCCATTTTCCCCTGGTATCTTGCATCATATGACTGGCCCTCCTCCATTTATGACGTCTATTTGGCTTAAAATATCAATAAGTTCTGTCTTAATTCTGAGATCATAGTTTCGAACTCTGTCTCTTGAATATATTTTTTCAGTTTCTAAGGGTTTTTTCCTTTTTTTTAGCAGAACCCCTGCCTGACACCCCTTTGTATACAGTATTTGCTACTAAGTGTTTCTAGTTGGATAATGGGTTGGCCGTTGACATACATACATACATTCAGACCCTATCCTGAAAATAGTCAGAATAGTTACTCGAAACCTCAACACAAGGAGATCTGATGAAAACTAATTTTTGAACATCAGGGAGAAAATAAAAGCTTCCTTAATTTTGAAAATTTTCAATTTTCTAAGTGAAAAGTACAGGTATATTCTTAACAAAATATACCTGTATACTCTACGAACTCAATGTAGCTCAAAACACATTTTGATATCTAAAATTTTCTTTGTCACATTATGGTATTTTAATTATAGCAGTAATCACAATATTACTGTTTTTCCCCTGCCTAAACTGGGCATGAGCCTGTAATATAGTCAGCTGAGTCTTAAGTCTACAAGTGTCAAAGAAGTTAATAATTTATACAAGGCATGCAAGGCATTTTAACCATGTTGTATTTATAAAACTAGTTTATATATTGCTAATTTGTAAATATAATGTAAATATAATAAAAATAAAATAATGAAAAGTATCGCCTATGTGGTGTAACGGTACGGTTGTCGCTTGTTAAGACTGCTAGTTGCTTAGGTCCTGGGTTCAATTCCCAGGTCGGGCAACTTTTCTCAAAATGTTTGAAAGATTATTCTGAATAAGCATGACATTGCCCGGGATTGGTATGTGCCCAAAATGGCATTAAGCTTGCCACCTATCACATCATGGGCCCTAGTACCTTGGCTAGTCGTGGGTGTTCTAGTATATCTACTGGACTTACGAGTCGTAGATATACTAGCACACCTCTGCCTACCTCTTCGGGATGAAGGTACTTTTTTTTAAGGGTTAGACACTGGTATGTCGAGAATTAAAAGAAAAAAATGTTAGAGAATCCGCTAATATAAATCAGTGAAGAGAAGATATTTTTATTCACAATAATATAATACATCTATTTGAAACACAAACAAACGCGTCTTTATCGATCTAAGGCAATGAACTCGGCCGAATCCATTAGGAATACATACAATACTCTGTCATTAAGGAAGCCTCCCCAAATGATACTCATCATTATTCTATATTTTGACGCAGGAGATTAAATACCTAACTTTGTATATGTTCTGACATTTGCGCTCTGATTAATAAACCAATTTATTCACACCATTAAATATATGATCATTACGCCTTTGTCATGCGAATATCATGTATTTTGAATGTCATATTATTATTTGAACCTAGTAAAAAGGTCAACTTTAAGGTATTTTTTTTAATTTAATTCATCCCATCATTCATTTCCCCAAAGCCATCACGCTGGGCAGGACGGTTGGTGACCGATGATCTCAAGATCATACTACCTTCAATATTTAATAAAACCTAACTATCTTTAGCGGCCACATGAAAAGCATACCATACCAAACAAAAAATTTATTTAATTATATGGTTCAGTATACGGTTGGTAGTTACTAGTCACTGACCAACCATATACTGAACGATAGAATTAAACAAATTCAGTATATGGTTGGTAGTTAGTAGTTACTAACCAACCATATACTGAACGATAGAATGAAACAAATTCAGTATATGGTTGGTATTTACTAGTTACTAACCAACCATATACTGAACGATAGAATTAAATTAATTCAGTATTTGGTTGGTAGTTACTAGTTACCAACCAACCATATACTGAACGATAGAATTAAACAAATTCAGTATATGGTTGGTAGTCACTAGTTACTAACCAACCATAAACTGAACGATAGAATTAAACAAATTCAGTAAATGGTTTTTAGTTACTAGTTACTAACCAACCATATACTGAAGGATAGAATTAAACAATTTCAGTATATGGTTGGTAGTTACTAGTTACTAACCAACCATATACTGAACGATAGAATTAAATAAATTCAGTATATGGTCAGTAGTTACTGAGAAACCATATCCTCCATCTTTTCAACCATCTCTGAAGTACACATAAGTATAGGTTTTCTGCCTTAAATGCCTTTAACTGTCTGTTTATCGATCTATTTCTGATTTAATCGCAACGTTACTGATTTTCGGTAAAACCCCTTGATTTTATTAGAGGAATCTATGGGCACGTAAAGCCTGTCATTACTCCGTTTAATACGACATTACTTTCATCCCGCAATTGACATGGGTCGGAACGGTTGATTCGTTGATAATAAGATTAAGATTAATACTGGTACTTATAAAACACTTGCGGCCTTCCCGGGTTTCGCTCGGGTGCACAACTGATAGTAAATATACTACAGAATGTCTTTCACAGACATTACATTAGAAACCTCTAAAATTATCAGTGTTTCGGAATAATATATATTTTATACGTCTATCTATACATATAATAAAAGTGTAAAAGATACTGTAAATTGAAAATATTTTCAAAAAAATCAGTCCAGACCATATGACCAAATGAGCAGCAGAACATATTTTGAGATTTTCAGAATTTTTGTCTGTCTGTACCCCGGCCGCGGTTCACGCTGAATCTACTAGACCGATCGTAACGATATTTGGCTGGCGCATACTTTATGACCCGAGGAAGGTTATAGGATACTTTTTATCCCGTTAACTTAAGGGGTTCCCGTGGGAGAAGGCAAAAATACATATAAAATGTAAAATTGGTCATAATTTATAAACATGTAGTCCGATTTCATTTATTCTTTTTTTTGTAAAATGGGGTGAGGAATGGTGGATAGGATGGAGTGGGCAAGCTGGGGATGGATGAAATGGCAACGTGTGTGCATATATTATAAGTGCTTATTATATAAACTGTATATTGGGTTAGGTAAGTAAGTAGGTATATATTTATATATAACTGCACTACAAACATTCTAATGATAATTGTTATCCGTGACTGCACTTGCGTGAATTTGATTTCTGAAACTTCTTTACGCAAATTCCCATTCAAGAGGTTAACATCCCAGTCTCAGTCGGTTATGTTTTTTAAGCGCATCCTCTGCTTCAAGGAATTAAAACACTGTTAAGAACGAAAAATTTTACTGCGCCTGTGAGGATTGAACCCACGTGTCCAACGTACCGGGCTGTTATGCTAACCAAGATCGATAAAAAAGAATAAATAAATAAAATAAAATAAATATCATCACGCCCATATGTCCTCGAAAGGGTAGGCAGAGGTACATACTACATACTAGTATACGCTCACGATTAGCCGACGATATTAGGTCCCATGATGTGACGGGTGGCAAGTCCATCGTCAATCGGGCATAAATCCAATCCCAGGCAACGTTATGTTTTTTCAGAAAAACTGAAAAAAATCATATTTAGAACAAAGATAGAGTGATAAAGAAAAAGGGAAACTAGATTTTATACTAATACAAGTTACTATGTTTTTAGAAGACGTTGTGAGAAACTCATTTTTTAAAATATAAGAGAACAGACAAGCACAAGGCTCTCGCTACTCGGCAGAACGCTCACGTTCTGCCCTAAACTCCATTGAGCTGTAGAGGCCGAGCCGGCAATCAGCTATGAGTCATTTTGAAAAAAAAGGCTCTTTATAGTATACTAGCGACCCGCCTCGGCTTCGCACGGGTGCAAAACTGATATTAAATATACTAAAGAATATCTCTCACAGTCATAACCTTGGAAACCTCTACAATTATATATATAACTTCCTCTTGAATCACTCTATAAAAAAGAGAAAAAGTACCTTCACGCCTGTTATGCCCAAAGGCGTAGGCAGAGGTGTGCTAGTATCTCCACGACTCGTAAGTCCCGTAGATATACTAGAACACCCACGAATAGCCAAGGTATGTACTAGGTCCCATGATGTGATAGGTGTCAAGCCTATCGCCTCTTCAGGCACATTCCAATCCTAGGCAATGTCATGCTTACTCAGAATAATCTGAAAAACGTATTTAAGAAAAGTTTCCCGACCTGGGAATTGAAGCGGTCTTAACAGGCGACAGCCGTACCGTTACACCACATAGGCTATCTATTAAAAATACCGCATCAAAATCCGTTGCGCAGTTTTAAAGATCTAAGCATACATAACAACATATTTTTTTATATTATGTAGTGAAGACAGTGAACAATGGACGGCTGGTAGAGACCATTTTGTTATAAATTGTTCTAATAACATTTGTACCTACACCTACAGAAAATAAATTAATTGAAATTGAATAAGTACTAAACTTTCTTGATATTATCCTTAATTTTTAGTAGTCCGTTCGATTTTATTATTCTTTTGCGAATAAATACGAACCACACGATGACCCAAGCCACTTTGAAATGATGTACGGACAAAAAATTAAGTCAAATGATTTTAATTTATTACTTTAAACAGAAGAAACCGAAATATTGAGCTATTTAAGAAACGGATTGTTGATTCCAAAGTAATATAAGCCCTTAGAAACAACGAATACGATCGTAAAACGAGTTTTCGGTCGTAAAACAAGGAAAGAGCCATATCGGTGCTTTTATATCGCATCTTGGGCTTGTTTTTGCTTTAATGTTTAAATGAACATTTTCAAATGTTTCCAAACATAATATATTAGCCTTAGTTTACTTCAAGGTTACTTATATCATATAAAAAAGACACAGACTTGTACTATATCCACAAATAACTTTTATTGCTTATTTTAAGCCAACCGGTTTCACTTTGCTTTTACAAAGCGAAACCGTTTGGCTTCGCTTTGTAAAAGCGATATATATATTAGTTAGCGAGTTATAAGCGATATATATATATTTTTATTCAAGGTTACTAGTATTTATCGCATATCATAATCGCTTAGCATAAGCAATAATTTGATAAATAGAGATTTGATAATATCATTTGAACTTTGCAACTGTTTTCGTAGGTACGTGAAAATTGTTACTATCTATACCAAAAAATAAAATTGGAATATCTGTTTGTAATATTAAAATAACCGCTATAACTAAATGCTTATTTATGTATACATTATTAGGGGTTCCGTGCAAAAAGTTAATGTAATGTCGAAATGTTAATGTCGAAACGGCACACACACACATATATATATTAGTTTTATTCAAGGTTACTAGTATTTATCGCATATCGTAATCGCTTAGCATAAGCAATAATTTGATAAATAGAGATTTGATAATATCATTTGAACTTTGCAACTGTTTTCGTAG
>DVZN01000608.1:0-12379 GCA_018237365.1 Caria ino melicerta
CCTTGGCTAATCGTGGGTGTTCTAGTATATCTACTGGACTCACGAGTCGTGGAGATACTAGCACACCTCTGCCTATCCCTTCTACGAATATCAATTAATATGATTTTATTAACAATGTTAAATAAAAATTTCCAGGGCATCGACTGCAAGATCTTCACCGACCCTCACCCGATGACGATGGCTCTGTCCGTGCTCGTCACCATCGAGATGTTGAACGCCATGAACAGCTTGTCTGAGAACCAGTCGCTGATCACCATGCCGCCCTGGTCCAACATGTGGCTGGTCGGATCCATGGCCCTCTCCTTCACACTCCACTTTGTCATCCTCTATGTTGAAGTGCTCTCGGTAAGTTCTCTTGTCGTCACTTTACAGGTGTTAGGGTGACGTTTCAACGAAACAGAGTTCATCAAGACACCAGCAGATCTGGGCACAAGGCCGTTAACTCGTTGGCCGAGTGATCGCGTAAAATCCACATCGCCAATCGGCGAGGGTCGGGTTCGATTCCCGACGGGGCGTGCTTTTGTGTGATGAAAATAGACGTTTGCATTTCTGGGAATGGGTGTTTTTTTAAATTTATTCTGGTGTGTATTTCGTTGACCCACACAGTATTTGCTTGCGTTCTGTGTGGGGTTTGGGATTACTTTCAGATCAATATGTGTGGTTTATCAAAAAAAAATTTGGAAATTGGTTGATCCCGCGGTCCATCCCTGCAACTTCCCACTAATTTTAACAACTAAGTGTTAGCTTACGATGTTAATTAAAGAAGTTAACATTTTGATTTAGAGATTAACTTTTAAGTTAAAACAAAAATTGTTAACGAACTCGTTAACTTCCGATTATTCTCTATAAATCAGTTAATCGTTGATTAGGTAACCATTATTTGCAAAGAAATTTTACATTCTGGCAAGAACATCTGAGCAGATACACAAAAATGCGCAAGCGGAATCGCTATAAACTACTAGTCTTATAAATAAATAAATATTGTTTGTGTTAATGTGTGCCTATGATATTTCATAGGCGTTCACATTTCAGGGTGTGGGTGTTTATTAAATTTATTCTAGTATTTATACATGTATTTATATGTAAATATCGTTGACTAACTAACAACACCCATAACACAAGCAAATAATTTGCTTACTTTAGGGTTAGATCAATATGTCCGCACTGTCAGGGATATTTATTTATTTTTGTGAATAATATGTTTAAAGTTGTTTAAATAAATAACTGGTGTATTTTGTGTGTGCTAGGCGGTATTCCAAGTGACGCCGTTGTCTGCGGACGAGTGGATCACGGTGATGAAGTTCTCGATCCCGGTAGTATTACTAGACGAGGTGCTGAAGTTCGTGGCGCGCAAGATCGCCGACGGTGAGACCCGCACCTTCGCGGACTGGCTCCACGGCATGCAGTGGATTGTGCTCATGTGGGCCGTCTTTTTTGGCATCATCATCTACGGACCCCTATAAGCTGGCCCGCCCCGCGCACCATCCTGTTTGATAACCTAACCCCCCGATACTGGATGTTACGCTACCCCCTCGTATTGTTGACGTATGTTGGTTGTTTGAAAATTTGCTGTAGACTATATATTATACTGTCTTTTATAGGGCCTTAGGAATTTCATTATATTTTCAACAGATATACATTTGTATTTTGTATGGAAAAGTACAAATTTGTGTCTGTTTCATATATTAATATTTGCTACCCGCGGTTTTATCCTACATAAGGGTTCCATTATATTATAAACTAGTTATTTCACAAAAATTGAGCAAACTGTTCTGATTTCTTTCAAAAAAAGTAAGTTATTTAAAACGTTAGTGCGTTTAAAAGAAAAAAAAATATTTTCGGTTTTCAAAACGATACACGTTATTATATTGTACTAGTATATCGTTTTTTGAGTAAATTAATTTGGAGAGGTCAAGTCAATAACGTCAAAATAAAATTAAAAAAATGCAAATTAGACTTAATCCTTTTATTTTTTATTTCAAATCAACCTTATTAAAAGTATAGAAAGTTAAAATTATATAAGGCGACATTATATTTCAAGTAACACCACTATGTTCTGTCCAAATCATGACAATTTACAAACGAATTTATGAAATTATCTTGCATAATTTTCAAGACTGGTATATAGACGGGTATATTAATCTATTATTCATCTTCCCTCTTAGAATTAATGTAATTTAAATTCGATTTGTCTCGTTTTATACTCCTTTGACGTCACAAGTTATAACTATAGCAGTTGTCATTGTGACATCAAAAACGACATGAGATAATTCGATTTGACATTGCATTTTCATCACTCACATAAGCAAATTTTCATACATACATTCACATGTGTAATGTACATAATACATGAATGTCTGAGCGTATTAATATAGTTTGTATGTGTGGGTAGCGTACACATTTGTACTGTGGAACCCATTGGACATTGAGCGCACGCTCACCACAGTCGCCTAACCGTTTGAATGCTAATCCCGGACACAGTGTGTGAAGTGACCCAGTGCACTAGTTGCCGGACCGAGGACGTGTGTGTGTGTGACTCGATCACAGTGAACTACGGTGCTCTTATTCAATATGTTAGGCGAAACGTGTCGCCCATACTGACTACGATTGTCTTGTAGTGTTAACTTAGATCTAATAGACAGCCGATTGGCCATTGTAATTGCATTTTACATGTGCGAGACAATAAAATTAATTTTACAGTATACTTTCAAACCCATATTCTTTACACAATTGTTTATAGTTCAAGGCTGTGAAGATATTCCAGTAATGGAACGTAACACCAAATCTATATCGGTTATAAAATAACGTTTTGTATGTCACATTTTGTAAAATTATTTCAAACTGTTTTAGATGTTGATAACTCGCACACGGCTCAGTACCTTGTCCGTTGAGGACTGCAGACATTTTTAAACTTACTGTACCTAGTGATGTGCATTGTTAGATTAGAGTAATTTATTGTAAGTGTATGATAGGGACTTTATTTTATAATAAATATCGACTATTGTCAAAATTGAAATCTTCCTCTGTCCTACTTGTGATTGCTTTATAACCTACAATAACGCATTTCAGTAACCTTTCCTAATGTTTGAATTGTATGAATGATTTTTCTTTTTGCATTCTCTAAACATTATCTTGCAAGAATCTTGACCATTTATGTTCTTATGAGAGAAAAATAAACTTATTTCTGTGCTTTAAAAAATGTAAGAACGCATAGGTATTATTGAACATTTTTAAAGCAATACTTTACAAATTATAGATAATTTACAATGGTTTTGGTACTTTGGTGATAATTGAATAGATGTATTTTAAGTTACATCAAATGTTGTAAGATTTGTTGACAAATAAAACTTTAATAATAGGATTTTTTCCTATTTATTATAAAAGATTTAAGTCCAAATTTTTGTACCTATTTAAGGTTAAATGTCTCAACATTACATTATAATAATTATATAATAATAAAATTCGCATGTTTGCATTGCATGATTTCTTTTTGAAGAGTGCAGTGTGTAGTCTAATATATACTTTAAAATATAATGTCTGTATACATGTAAAATTGTACACAAAGGTGCCCGTCCGACATACATTACACTATACAAAGGGCATGCTATCAAGATCTTTTCAATTCCTCCCTTACATCATATTTAAAAACATTTTGTATACCATGCATAAGAATCTAGTGAAATATATAACTGTTATTACATATTAAAAAAGTGAAATGTTATTTCTCCCATTCCTAATGTAATCCAACACCACTCCGTATTAATGTTAAAGATATATGATATAAGCACAAAATGCACATATCTCCATTGTACACAGGCCCTTGCACCAACTAACACACGAGGTTTGAGATTTATCTAACAAACTAAAGTTTTGCAAGCTTCGAAATTGACATTGCTGGTGGCTATTATTATATATTGGCAATTTATATTTAAAAATATTATAATAAAATTATATCTGTATACAAAATATAAAAAGTTGTAACTATTAGTAGAAAATAATAAAAATTGTGATTGATTATAGATAATATTGCAAAACTTGTATCGCACAGTTCCCGCATGCCCCGTTCCTGAACTAACGTGTATTGTCTGCCCCCAGCCAAGCCGTGGAAGCCGTAATCTCCGGAGCCGCCGCCGCGCCGTTGCACGCATGTTCCATGAACACTCATTGTTTGTTGTGACCCCGCAGTGAAACTACACTAGTACTAGGACACGGTTGTGACACACGGACGTGAGTTCGGACATTTGCGTTCGCCCGAGCGCCCTCTAACGCTAACGTTGTTTTGCAGCGAACGAGGTGGTCGTAGACAAGTGGTAGACGCCACCGTTACTAGTTCCTCACCCGCTTCTACTCCTACCGCTCTCGAGTCTCGAGACGCCGCACTCGGTGGCCGTAGGTAGGTCGGCGACTGCGGCTTCACAGGACATTCACGTGTATATACAGTATGCTTAGGAGGTTTAATCGTTTGTTTAATTACGTTATTTTTAAAGACTACATGGTGCCCGTCGACAGAAGCAGTGCGATAGACTGTGTACTTAAGTTGACAGCATGCTAATAATTTATTGTTATATTTTTATTATTATACTATTATCTAGTTTGCTTATATAGAGCTGAATCTTTAATTCTATTAGTACTGACGCCTCGACGAGCAATATGGTGTCTGTAAGGGAAGGATATACACATTATCCAATTTTGGGACCTAGCGTCCGAAATTTTAAACATACCTGTACATTTTAATGTATTATTGTTTTGTATAATAAATCGTTATAAAAGAAACTGGTGTTTATTATTTTAACAATAAATAAGATATAACTATTGAAATACAAGTTTCGGCATAACTAACTGGGCCCTAAATATCTTTACATTTTACGAGGACGAAAAAAAGTAAAGAAGCGTCAATATTTGGTGTTGCAAGAGACAAATTTACTCTCACTGCCAGAATTGAGTAAAAAGCTGTGTAAAGTTAACAAAAATATATGACAATCAAATCAACAAAACTTAGTTTAATATTACGCCTGTAAATGCGAAAAAATTGTACCCTGATTCCAAGGTCAATATAGCTTACTCATTAAATAATGATCGGTTTCAGTAATTTATCTATCCTTAATTTTACTTACTGTCGATATAGTGCTATCTCACATCTCTATACCTATTTAAGAGTGGAGATAACGCTATCGTTAGTAGGCAAGATCAAGTATAGATCGATTATTAAAAACGGCCGTAAGTTATCTTTTCTGCGAGTAGTTTAAAGCAAAGAACGTGAACTACAGGCATAGAAGAAAAATAAACTATATACAATAATGTACTCTGTGCTATATACCTTTTCACTAAAGAGTTCCAATTTCCATTCGCCACTGACTGACGATTATATTTCCTACTAACTAATTGGGAGATTATATTTTTACCTAATAATTATTACCTACTATTACAAACGGAGTGTATAAGATATTTATAGAAATGAAACTCCTGTTATTTAACCATAATTATTGTTTATTTGTGAGGTAAATTTGTATAAATGTTTTAACAACAATAACATTATTAATTTTAAAATAATTATGCTCGTGCAAAGGGGTAACACCGGATATGATACTGGTATCACTGGGTCACTATCATCTGAAGTGTCACTTTCATCGTGGCGTAACTACAGGGTGGCAAGTCAGCAAAATGCCACGGGCCCCCGGTCAGAGGAGAAGCCCAACTTTCAACATTTATTATTAAAGTATAAAACAAAGCTGCTTTCTCTATCCTTATGTCCCGATGTATGCTCTTAGATCTTTAAAACTACGCAACGGATTTTGATGCGGGTTTTTTTTAATAGATAGAGTGATTCAAGAGTTAGGTTTATAGGTGTAATATATGCTTAAAATAATGGAGAAATATGGTATTTTTAAAGGTTTCTAATATGATGTAAGTTAGAGATATTTTTTAAGTCCCAGGCAATACCTACTTGCAAAAAAAGCTATAATATGAAGAAAATAACGAAAAGGCTGACTAGGCTGTATGGACTGAGATCCTTTGCCTTTCCCTGAAAGAGTTAATTTAAGAAAAAAAATCTATCCCACCTAGTCTGTGGTTTTGCCTTTCGGTGAAACCTGTGGGTGAAACTTGAAAGTGAATTTATGTTATAACGTTTCCAAGTTCCTATTTTATTTTGAATTTATAATTGATTGAATTATGAGATAAACTGTTTAAGCAAACATCCTAGTTATTACGACCACTTGGTAAAATGTAGATAGAAAAAGCAACCTAACTATAAAATTTCGGACAATGGAAACCTCGAGGTATGCAGTTTCATGTATTTATTTAAATTTTACCCCCGGTGACTAGGACCTCACCATAAACCAAGGTTCGAAGAGCGATAATAATTAGATTTTTCATTTAAATATATCGGAAATCAATTAAATTATTTTTTTATTAATTTAAGACGATATATAAAATGTTGATTTCGTTGTAGATTAGAGACGGATTTACCACATAAAATGGCACACCTGGATATCGTTGAGGTCAGTGAAACAACGACAGAAAATCATATCGGCGAAACTAGCTCTCGTGTGCTAAGGAAAAGAAAGTCGTACGCTCCCGAGCCAACTAAATCTTCAAATCGACGAGTTAGTATGAGACCTCGTAAACATAGTATCATAGAAAATGCAAACCCAAAACAAATTGAAGCACTTTACCTTAATAAGAAAGTAAAGTCTCTAACTCAGACTCTAGAAACAATATATGAAGAGCCTAAGCCTAGCAGTTCAAATTCTGATATGTTAATTGGATGTAGAAAAGTAAAAAGACTGTTAACATTCCAAATTGGTAATCAATATACAAAAGAAAAAATTAAGAAGCGGAGAGCCAAGATTAAAAAGCTCTTAGGAAATAAATCCTTCTTAAACAGAAAGAAAATTCCCATGAATGTGTTCCTCAAAACAATTGAATGCCTGGAGTTAGATGAAGTTGTCCAAGTTGAGAGTAGAATTCTGAACAACAATCCACCATGAATGCCATGACAACAAATTGCTGTTCAGTTTCTTTACTTTTAGTATTCTCAATTTTAAGACTGCATTGACATTTCAACTTTTTTCATTAAAATTTACTTTACACTGATTTTTTATTTCATATTCTGAAGCTTTATCCTAATCCATTTAATGTAGAAATTAGTATTTACTGTGTACAGATTAGGCTTTCTAATTCAATTCTTGTGGTGTGGTTCCAGTCATTTTTTACAATTTATTTAGCCAATGTCAAGTCTAATAGGCTATCTAATCTCTTGAAGTTATGGAACATTAGTATAGTCTATTATTTTTTGGTAAACCACATTTATCAAATCAAACATGACACTCATAGTCTAAGCTGCATAGTTCTTGCTAATGTTGAAAAAGTAATAGATTTTCTTTGGACTGAGCACTCTGCTAATCTGATAATGATGCATAAGCAAGAGTCCTCTCCTTTTAAACAATTAAAACTCTTGACATAGCATAGTATTATTATAAAAAAGAACACAAACATCCTATAGTGCTAATGAGGGACATTACTGGGCTGTTAAAAACCTTTTAAACAGTTATAACACAAGTTTCGTCTATCCTGATGTGTTTGTAATCAAACCTTGTAGGTAAAATGAGACCAATATCATAAGTATCAAAGAAAAAAGATTGAAAATGGAACTAGAAAATTCCTAGCATTTTACTTTTTTAATTTTATTCTTTTTTATCAATTTGCAAAAGCAAACATTCAAAATCTAAGCCTTATTAAATTGATTCAATCCGTTTATAGTTGTGCAAGTTTTACAGTAGCTATCAGAAGTCAATTTAGTCTTTACCACACATATTGCTTCTAAAATTACTTATGTACTTACTTTTATTTTAAGTTATTTTCAGGGTTGTAATGGGTACAAACAAGCACATTATACAACAAATATAATTTATTAACAGGTTGAGGTATGAAATTAAAGTTCATGAAATAATAGAATTAATCTTTAATCAACTTTTATTTCACAAAATTCTGTTCTAATTGAATGAGAAGTAAATAATTTATTTTGATTAACAACTTATTGAGAAATAATTAAGTATTAGTAACAATAGGGTGTAAATGGCCCAGAACTTAGGGAAATAAATTACACCTAATTCAAAAATGCATATATTTTAAAACAATTGCAATTATATAAATCTCTATAATTGGTAGAATGCATTTTGGTTGGTGACTTCTTTTCGGTAACAATATGAATGGGTCAAAATATGAATAGTTTAACACATGGCAGTTCACCTACTTATACTATATTTATAATAAAGTACATTATATGTAAAATACATTTTGGTTAATTTCTTCTATTAGGTAACTTTAAATGGATCAATATATACAAATATTTTACCCATGGCAGATCTATTATTCTGTGTGATTATATTACTATACTTACTAGCAAATTGGGAAAAAATAGTTTAATATAGGTAATTACTTAATATATTATTGTTGCTTACTGCTTAGTAATGTATAAAAAAACTTATTAACGACCTTTTTCGATTATGTACAAATATGAAATTAAATTATGGAATGTGTTAGTTAAAGAGCTAAAAATGTTGTCTTAAATTTTGTATAATAAATAATTTTATTGGAATTGCACCAAAAGTCTTTTGAATAAATTTGTACAGATCAATTAATATTTCAGGAGACACTGCAAATGGTGTGCCTTACACACCATAAATTACTCTTACACTAAGCCACTTAAGGAAATGTATGAACAGAGGAGGAAAGTATCTAATATCTGGATTTCGTAATCAAAATACGAAACAATTAAATCAATAAAAAACGAAGCAAAAAAGTATATTAGTGCTTACTTTGACCAATACCTGACATTTCTTTAATCTTATTTGAGACTGGTTAATTTATTTATGAACAGACTTCATAGAATTACTATATTAGCTAAGTATATCTGGCAAGGAGCTTAACATATATCTTTACAAATAATAAAACTGTAGAAAAGAAAAATTGTTCTTCAATCACACAAAATCTTTTGAATAGATTTAGTTGAAATTTGGTATATTTATAGGTTGTGCCAATGAGCAATATAAACCATATGTTTTATCCGACCGTGCAAAAAAGAATGCAATGTTTTTTTAAAGCTTTTTATGCTAAACCATAACCAAACTAAACTAAAAGGAGCCACGTGGACGAAGTCACAGGCAACAACCAGTAAAAAATAAATGCAATTTCACAATATACTATAAGTAAATATTACATTTTTTTACAGTGATGTCGAATCTCAGCATGATTTAATAACATTAATACCTTAATTAATAGAAGCAGGTGTTACCTTGCAGAAATCCATAATTACCCAGATAAAATAATTAATATGCAATATCCCGCTAAAATAATTTTAGCAGGGTATTTGCAAATTAGTTATTTTATTTGTGTAACATTAATACCAACAAATATCCAGATTGATTGCTTAAGAAGTTACAAACGCAAGAAGTTGATGATTTTTGCTGGGGAGATTTTACAATTGTTGATGTCTTGCCTTAAATGCCTTGAGACTGCATACTCTGCTTATCTTGCCAAGTATACAATATAAAATATAACGTATTTTATATATAAACCAAGATTTCATTTGTTTTATCAACTGTCTTGTATTGTACAGCGAGAAGCTAAACTTGGGCAACCTTTGTATTCTTTAAAAAGGTTATTGTTCAAATTGTTTTCTTTGACACATACACAGTGTGGTTTATCTTTACCAGGAGAGTAGAATTGTCTAGGAACTCCTTTCCAAGTTCTAACCACACCGCCACTGAAAGAGGTACACAAGAATTTATCAGAACATGAAACAATATATTTAAAAAAATACAAGTTGTATTCACGTCTATATTTATATAATGAGTATATTACTTAAATTATACTCATATTTTCTACTTATAAAATTGGTCTCCAATCCAAAATTACTATTGTAAAATTAATTAGTTAGGAGTGTTGGGAGTTGGGGACTATTGTGATTAAATCATGTCAATTTTTATTCTTTTGTTATGTGAATACAAGTAAAATTTAAAGAATAAAGGTTTAAACAAAAATATTTTTATGGGCTATAGAATTTTCTCTATATTGGAAGGCAATAAACATATGGATTTCCTGATTGTAAAAAAAAACATGTCACTCAACCCATCGCTAGAATGTCAACAGCAAACAATAACGGTATGGCGACAGGAATAGGTAAAGCAGTGACACTAATTCATCCATTATCATCATCCAGTTTAATGGCATTTATTCACTAATTAGTAAAATATGAAAAGACAAAAACATAATATTTTTGAAGGTGTGAATTTTGCATTATCATCCACTCATCCTCCACTTTTCCACTGTTAGACATAGGCCTCCACCATTATTAATAAGACATTAAGCTCAATGATTAAATGAAAGTAGTACTTGTATGGTCAGATAATAATCAAACAGGCTAGTTTATTTATTTATTAACAATAATGTTGTATAAGTACTTAACAATTATATTTTAAATTAAGTAATTGCACAAAATATGTTGTTTGTGTCTTACCTTGACACTGTACACCACACTTGTGTGCCATCATTTTCATTCCATGATATATTACAAGGAGGGTACAGCTGTTCTTGTTTCTTAACTTCTTCCTTTTCTAATTTACATAGTTTTATCTTATCTTTAAAAGAATGCATATACTCAGTCTCTTGTCCATTATCATCATAATATCTTCCAGATAGTTTACCTATTAGGATAACAAAAGAGTATTTTTGACTGCATGACAAGAGATGTTTGTAGAGGAAGCAAGGCAGGAAGGGGCAGTATTTCTAATTTTTAAAAATAAAAAATAAATTGTTTTTGAATTTTGACTTTTGAATAAAAAATAAATTGTTTTTGAAATTATTATATTTAAATAGTGTAACCCTAATGCAAACAAAAATTTGGTCATTGACCATCGAATGTAAAACAGAGCTAAAATATGCACTTTTAGCTTGTAAATTAACATTTTTTTAATCAGTTAGGGTATGAGATTCCCACCCCACATCATGTTTGATTTGTATCGGAAGCAAGTTTGAGGCATCTGGCTGATCACATAACTAACCTGATTTTTACTTAAAATTGTACTTAATTTACAATCTATGAAAAAATTTCGCATTCTATACAATGTTATTTGGCATTAACATAATACTTTGGGCAAGTGACAGCTTTTTGCATTCTGAAGAGACTATAAGAATTTTGTGTCAAGTGATGCATATTTATTTAATCACTACATAGTATAAAATAGAGTCACTTCATGTCTGTCTATCCTTATTATTATTATATTATATATGGAAGAGTTCGGTCTAGATATACTTGAGGATCACTGTGACCTGTAAAGATCTATTGTGATCACACCTCTTATTCTAAGCTTACATGTGTTCTGCAAGGCTTATATCCTCCAAGAACTTAATTATGCACTTGCGATTCATCAGCTTAAGGTTTTGGGGATCCACTATGTGTTCTCCCAGATATTTATTTCTTGCTTGAGTGAACGCAGGGCAGTCACAGAGTATGTGTTGTGCTGTTTCCTCTGCCTCAAGACAAGATCTACCGTCATGTGACTCTGCTAGGCTCATTCTGTATAAATGTTTGTTTAGCCTACAGTGCTCTATCAATGCTCGGACTAAAATCCTAATATCTTTTCAATGCATATTGAGTGCATTCGACGTTCATTTTGTACATGAAGCTATCAGCCATAAAAAAATCCAATCCAGGCAAACCACCGTGAAGTTCTACTACAACTAGTCATAAGTCACTCTGTTAATGACAGTAAGCCTTCGCCTTTTACGAGTTGCCTGGCAGGAAGGCAAATGGTCTATTCTGCAAAGCAGCCGGGACGAACATGTAGTAAATATGGGATAAGTACTTTATATAAATGAAATTTAAATGAAGTACTGATTGACGGGAATAATGTTCAGAAATATATGAAGCCTCGGCCAGGACAAAGTAAACATACATTTTCTTAAAATAATTTACATTATTCATCGTTGGCACTTGGTAGAACTTCCAAATGTTGTCGGCTAGCCGTGGGTGCATACTAGTATCTCTGCCTACCCTTTCGAGGATACATAGGCGTGACTATTTTTCCGAGATTTCACATTTACACATTTCTAAGCATTTTTGAGGTAGTGTGTATAGACCATATTTTTGAGGTAGTGTGTATAGTGTGTATTGACATGTACAGTGACAATCGAGAAACTTGTTAGCGTCTCCATAAATTATTTGTTCGAGAATTTGTACAGCACCGCTATTGGATACGGAAAGAACTAAATTTTTTATTAATTTATCCATTTTTACTTTTTTTTTTAATTTAGCCATTATTTTAGCCATTATTTATCCATTAGCCATTAATTTACGCTAGATGCTAGCGAATTTCTC
>DVZN01000609.1:0-12364 GCA_018237365.1 Caria ino melicerta
CGTCGACATGGTAAGGCAACTACGCTCACCACTCGGCTTGACTTCTACAGCTCGTACGCATCTGTTTCTTATAGGATTGAGTTTTTTGTTACGATATAATTCAACTTACGATATAATTCAACGTAATATTTGTAAAAAGAAACAATATATTTTGCAACTAATATTATATTTATTACTCTTCATAATATTTGAACTTTCGTTATGTATCTATAAAATATCTACACATTTGCCGAGATATATACATGATTTTATACATAATGAAGCCAAAACAAAGCCGGACGAATATACATCAACAATACGGTACTTAGGTGGCATTGGTACATTCAATAACTAGCCGGTTTAAATTTTATTGTTTTACTTATAAGTCTTGACAACTTTTTCCTTTTCTGACAAATTATAATATCCTCACATTTTTGAATTGTTTTATCATAGTTTAATTAAAAAAATAGGAGTAACTTTTAGAATTATTATTTTTATTTAAGATAAGATTATTCTTAAAAATGACTATTAAGTAGTGACATGCATAAAAAATCTTTTTTTTCTCTTTAAAATTAAGGTCTAATAGGAGTTTTTTGCCTTATTTATTGAAAGATTAATTAATTATAGTAAAACAATTAAATTTAAACATACCAGTTACTAAAGAATATATACACCTAAGTTCCTATAATTTAAAAACAACGGATTATCAATTACCACTAATTAATTTAGAAAACACTTGAATAATTAAGTACAACATCCGATATTTCTTACAAGCATGTATCATATTGTTCTAAAAATAAGTACATATTGCTTATTGGACTCACTGACTTCAAAATGTAGACATGAATGTACTTGTAACGTAGCCACAGAACATTAACTACGTGCAATATATTAAAATATGTGCGGCAAGCGGAATTAAAACTTGTATTACAATATCACATTTAATTTATATATTATTATGTATATGTATATTTTCAATATAGTCTTAGAAAATATCGTACACTATTGATATAATTTTTTGTTAATTCTTGGCAAAATCTCAAAAATTATCTCAAGGTAGGTTTTGTTGTTTACGAATTTCAATATTATAAGTTCTCCTAAGTAACTGGCCAGCTTATAATAATAATACTTCATTTTAAATATCATATGATATAAAATAATTGGCAATAAAGTATAATTACTATAAATATTGAAAAACAATTACAGTCAACGAAGCCAGTTACAATTATGTTTGCCTAAAGATATAAATCAGCTTCACATGCATAAAGTTTTGATCACACATCTCCCTTTTAGGGTTTATCATGTATTTCCTAAGATATTTATATTGAAAACTTCAGCTTTTTTAGCTAATGGTGAATTAAGGCCCTTCGGTCAAATTGGTTAGACTGAGGGCCTATAGGCTATACGCATTACTGTCAACTGACATTTTCTCAAAGTAACGTAACATCGAAGAATTTTGTAATTGTATAAAAATTATAAGATATACAATTTTATAAACTACGTTACACGGTACCTTCTAAAATATGTGATTACGATGTCAAATAAATTAGTTTTGAATTTTGAGAAAATAGTAAAATGTGAAATTTGAAAATATGTAGTTAAGTCCAGTATTTAAACCATTCATAAGTACAATCAGCTTAAATATTGTATTTGGGTGGCAGGTAGTGATTGAAGAAAATATTACACTTCTGTTAATACTCTACAGTTAGTTTCAAGTTGTACTGGAATGTAACGCAATAAAACTTGTGCAAAATTGTGCTTATTGACAATTTATTTTTAGCAAACAGGTAAAAAGATATGTATTGCCATCGATAAACTTACATTATACAGAAGTCATAAATTAGAAATAAGGGTAGCCAAATACATGTGTTGCATCTGAGATATTCCGTTATACAGGATTTGAAACAAGAACTAATTAGAAAAAGTAAACCACAAATTTAATATTATTATGTTATTAATTTATAGAAATGAGGAAATAATTCGACAGCAGAAAAACTTCATTTAACACCTCCTAATTTAAAAATTAACAGTTTAATTTTTTGCTTAAATAATATGTACATGTCGTGAGTAATAATACTTGTTGTAAACAAAAATGGCATTTCACTTGTCACTGTAGTAGTATTTTTCCCTTCATTAAAATTTGTTATCAAAAGGTAATTAATAGATTTAAAAACGAAACATTTCGTTTTACTATTGGCAACCTTAAAACTAGGTATTTGGCAACCCTAATAATAGCCCTGTTTGTGCTTTAGGAATATAAATGAAGAGTAGAATTGGCTATTTACGAAAAAGTTTTTTTTATAAAAAAAATAACAAAAGAGGTTGTAATAACTTTAAATAAAAAAGAAAAGAAAATCAACGTCTTCCGAATATAACAAACAAATTATACACTTTTGATCGATTTGTCACCTTAACCTATATATAATATAAACAAGACAGATTCACAAGTGGTGTTAAAAATATCCTACAGATTTACAAATATATACAAAAAAGAAAAAATATTTCCAAAAACCCTATACAAGTTACTGTGTTAGAAATACTGCATTGTTTGTTTATATCTCAGGTAGAGAACATTCAACCTACACTGGCGGACAAAAACCGATAAAATAAAATACTTCAAACATTAAATATGTATTTTAAAATATATAAGAACCGAAGACAAAACCAATATTATTTAAAAAATAATATTAAAAAAAATGTTTCAATGACGGAATATTATGATATATTTAAGTGTAATATTTAAATATTCGATTAAATTTTCATGTTATAGCTGGCTCGATTTACATGTCCGCCTATGTATATAATACTATCCATGGACGTATGTAACACAGAATAAGTCTTAAGTTACGTATCAAAGAACTCTAAGTGCATAGCAAAAGCACAGTGCAGTTGACCACAGTTTAAGTACCTACTATATTTTAACAACAATATACATTTTAAAGTATCAACCATTAAGTAGCTGGCTTAATAGATTTTTGTATAGTTTTCCTAAAATAATCTATGTAATTTCTTTAAGGTACAGTTGCAGTGATATTTTTATAAAATTATATTTATCTTACTTTAACAGTAATCGTTCTGATCTAACATTACTGATGAATGGACTGATTTGAGCTTTTGAAAATAATTATATAAAAAGTGTTTGTTACGTATAAATTAAATTTACGTATTTCTAAAAAAACTGAAACATTTCGTTCACAAAATTAAAATGAATTATCCACACACCGGATACATTACCGGATCATCAATATACATCTCTCATTATAGGAACAAAAGATATCTATTTATCTAGTTCGATTCTTTTATGATTATCCAAAATCAGTCATGTCAAGCACGCTTGTAAATTCTCTTTAAATAAATCAGCATTGAGCTCAATTGCGTGACTTATTAGTAACATTAAATTTAGTATAAGTACTTTGATATTACATATCAAAACCTTTATATATTTAGTAAGATATTGTTTTAATTATCATTAAGTATAATTCGTACGAATAGTAAAATCGACTATGCTGAGAAGGGCAAATTCGGCCCTGCCTACACTTTCACATACTATATGACGTCACATTTATTTAGAATTTAGTTTTCCTTAATAAAAGTTTTCTATCAGCGATTTAATGCAAGTTAAATTAACCTCATCAAATATAAAGTATTTTTTTGAGTCTACCGCTCCGCCGTACAAAAAAACATTGTGATATTTTGTTATTAGCATATCGTAAATGCCCGCGGGTTCGCTCGGTTACTATATGAGTCGTCACAGTGGATACGCTAGGTGCCCTCTCCAAAATCTACTTACTAACTCTACTAAACGTCGGCTTTATAAAATTAAAACCAATACTGATGGTAATGACGAGTTTTGTTTCTAATCTCAGACATATTATATATTTTATTTAACTTTTTGTATACCAAATAAAACATAAGTTTGTACAAAAGGCGAACTTAATGTTATAACGAATATCGACACGTTCCGCGAGGTTCATTAATTTCCAAGTTAATGTTATTCCTCTATATAAGCCTTTTCCCAGCAACGCCTTACTTTAACTTGACTTTGCATGGCATTGTAAGTTTTATCTAACGATTTAATACACGCATCGTTATTTCTAAAAAATCTTAATAACTTTGTTTTAAACAAATAGACGCTTCTCCTGATGGTATCGCCGGATCTTCAGTAAGTGGCCGAGTTTTGGATCCCGTGGAAGCTTTAAAAAAAGTTAATGCGTCATAAGTGCTGTTTTTGATTACCCTGGCTAAATGATTTGAGTTTGAGTTTGCTAGAGATAATTGTTGCCTCAATGGCATGTGAAACCACGGGAAACACCTAGTAAGAAGCACTAAATAAGCTCACGGGATTTCCATTATTATGAACGATAAACTCCTAATTTAATTTTTTTATGTGTTAAATAAAATTAAAAATCTCTGTTTGAATATTTACGATTTATTTTGTTAGGATAGGATGCATGCAGGATATAAGGAGGGATAATGGGAGGAATGGTGGTGGTAACTAAAAACACATATTTGGTTTTGCAGAAGAACCGGACGATTTGAAAATGACGCCGATAGTTGCACACATGAAAAATTTTCATTACAGCTGTTGCGCTAAATTCAATAGTGCTTCAATAAAAATTGTTATTTTTTGCACTTTACTTTGATGAGTATACCGAGTGGTGAATGAGTTTAGCTTTTTTTAAAACATAATGAGAAAGGAATATACTGAAGCTGTATCATATACTGGTGCAACAATATAGTGCGCATATTAGGCATCTCTAACTGTCGTAGGTGTGACATTTTTTAAACGTGTTGGCCAGTAGTGTCATGTGCGGCCTCGGGCGTCAGCGTGGATGCCAGAAATGGATTGTGGCGATGGCGGATAAGGGGGCGCGCGGGCTGTGGCTGTATGAGTAGTGGGTGAGTGGTGGAGAGGGCGCGGGCGAGTGGCGTCACGTGGATTTACGTGGTGGCGCGGTTGGGCTATGCAAGCGCGCGGCCGCGTGGCCCAGGCGCGCAGACGTCGGCCGCAAGCGGCCCGGATGTGGTCAAGGGCGTGGCGTCGGGAAGGGATCGGTAGTGGCGCTGTCGACGATGGAGCCGGCGTACGGGCGAGTGACGCGGCCTAGGCCGTAGTCGTGAGCGCCGGGAAGGGATCGGCGTCGGCGACAGAGCCGGTACACGGGCGGCCTAGGGCGTGGGCGTGGGCGCCAGGAAGGGGTTGGTGGCGGCGCGGCCGGCGAAGGAGCTGGCGCGCGCGGCGTGGTGCGCGAGGCTGGGCGCGCGCGCCACCTTGCCGAGCCAGGCGTCGGGGTGCGGCAGGCCGGCGCCCGCCACCGGCTCCTCGGCCAGCGCGCGCAGGCCCAGCGACAGCTGCTGGCACATCTCCGCCACCGGGTCCATGCCGCTCACCGCCTCCTGCCGTACGACACGCCACGTCAATCGATCTCTGTGCTAAATTTATTCATGGTATTTCGAACTTTTTTTCGGAAAGTAAACGAGCAGGTGGATTCCTCGATTGTGAGAAATACGGGCCGCCTATAAATACCGAAGATGGTAATGGAGCGTTACCGACAGGAGGCCGAGATTTTAAGCCTTCGATAAATTAAATTTATCGGCTAGGTACCTTACCTACTCTCCAAACGTAATGGTGTAGCTACATTCCGGACAAGTAATTGCGAGATCCTATCACCTAGTTAAATATGACGATTTTAGTGACAATAAATATATGCTCGTCTCTTAGAAACTGCCCAGCATGTAGGCCGTTGCCAGTTAGTGTATTCTTTAAGCAACTAGAACGCTTAACCCGAAAATTCTGAATATTTTCAATCGACGAAAAAGCGGAGGAAGTTCGAACATATACCGGAGTGCATATATTATTTCAGTATGTTCGCGGATAACTTTGTCGTTTATACATATCTTCACGCCAAGTCCCTTACGAGGTAGGCAGAGAGTATCGAGTGACAAGTGTCACAACTCCTACATACTTACCTAGCTTCCTCCACATTCATTACCCTCTTCATACATACACGCCGGTTTCAAAGACTTTTGACCCCACCCTCGGATAATACACGGGTGTATCGGTCGTGGAATGTCAACCTAGGTCTCCCCGGGTACCTACAGCAATCCACATTCGCATTGTATATCTGTTTAGTCAATCTTGCGTCATCCATTCTTTCTACATGTCGAACCATCGGAGCATGCCATTTTTACACCGACACTTTCTTTCAATCCCATTCTTTCACTATTTAGCTATTGTGAATTCGGTCCGCAAGCGTTACTCCACAAATTTTCTGGAGCACACGCATTTCAACCGCATTCAACCTACTTTCATGCTTCTTCTGACATACCCAGCTCGCACTTCCATAAAGTAAAGTTGAATTTTTTTTGGAACGGAGATATTTCAAGGGTGGGTATATGATATGGAAACCAGGATCTGATGGTGTATATTAGGGAAATCAAAGGGGACTTTTAAAACTCGTAGGAGTGAATAATGCATTTGTTAATTAATTTATTATAATATGTAAAGATGTCGGTCGGATTTTTAAAATTTTGCAATTTTACTACGATTCAACTATTTTTTTATAATATTTATTATATTAATACAAGCTTTAATTTTAAATACTAACCTCAGTAGAAGCGACATCAGGCCGGGGACTGGCCGTGGGCAAAGTGGGCATCGGAGGCAAAGCGGGCAAGGCGCTAGGTGGCGAAGTCAATCCCAAACGCTGTCGTTCTAAATTCGACGGCAACTCGCTTATCCGCAGAGACATCTGCCGCTTGAACGGAGAACTGCAAAACATAATATTTATAAATAAACATGATTAAAAGATTAGTAACATGAGTATGAATTCTCTTTGTGTCTTCTAGATCGAAATAAATAAATATCACTGGACAAAATAAACGAAATATTCTAAAAAATCATATAAAATACTGTAATAAATAAATATCACTGGACAAAATAAACGAAATATTCTAAAAAATCATGTAAAATACTGAAATAAATTTAATCAAAGCCAGATATTATACTGTCTGTTTATCACATAAATGCCAGGTCTTGACGAACCGAATGTTATCGATCGTCGTCGTTCGGCGTGTTCACTAACGATTAGACCAACGTTCTAATCTTTCTTTCTTTCTATAATTTTATTTTTAAATAACTGTATGCAAGAAATGTAGTTCTAATCTTATACACGTACAAGGACTTCTGCCACTGCTTCTGCACATACCTTCTTTTATTTGGTATCGTGATGCATGATGTGATATCGTGATATAATGATATCGCTTTTGTGGTCGAGTGGTGTCTGTGTCCGTCTAAGTCCCAGGTTGGATTCCTGGGTCGGGCAACTTGTTCTATGAGTTTTTCGGTATTTCTGAAAAACAACGCTATCTGGGATCGGATTTGTGGCCGATTGGCGAAGGACTTGCCACCTGTCACATCACAGGAGCTAACATCGTCGGCTCATTATGGGTACATACTAGTATGTACAGGCTTCTCCTTTCGAGGATATGTTGGGAGTAACCATATTTTTTATGATATTCATACTTATATTTCTATGATGTAGTAAGTGGCGATGTCTGACTTGTTGTAGCGGTCGTATGTAGTGTGATGTAGTAAGTGGCGATGTCTGAGAAGTGGCGGTCGTGTGTACAGTGTGCTGTAATAAGTGGCGATGTCTGAGTTGTGGCGGTCGTGTACAGTGTGATGTAGTAAGTGGCGATGTCTGAGTTGTGGCGGTCGTGTACAGTGTGATGTAGTAAGTGGCGATGTCTGACTTGTTGTTGAGGTGCGCGAACCCGCGGAAGGAGCCCTGGCGCTCGAGCAGGTGCGGCGCGGCGTGCGGGCGCTCCACGGCGAACGGGTTGTGCGTGCGCGGCGCGCCCGCGGCGCCCGTCGCGGTGCCCGTGGGCGCCGCCGGCACTATCGGGCCCGAGCCCGGCGGGGCCGAGTCCGCTTCCGACGCACGACGACTTATTATTCCTGAAATTCATTTTATAATCATTGTTAATTTATTTCAATCCGTACCAATTAAAGACAGCGGACAGCAGAGTTGACGAAGAGGGAAATTTGAGGAGAGCTATGTCTAGCAGTGGACTTTTTATGTCTGAATACTAATCAAAAGCAACCAAAGTAAGCGTGGACACGCTTACTTTGGTTGCTGTCCGTTTTGCTTCTAAGGATAAAAAATTAAATGATTCTCTCTCATTTCCTTTCCATCCTTTTCACATCATACACATTAAAATATAAATCATCCCTTAATCAGGTTAATTAAATAAAAAAATCAGACGGATACACAAAACCATACAGGCACGAATAAAGTCAATACTGATATATATTATTAAACATTATAACTTTAACTAATTTGACCACATATATTAGGGTTAATGTTTATATGACGAGAGTTACAAATGTCGTACAATCAACGCGTATACATGAACCCTGATATTTAAAACTGTGTAAGGAAATTAGTGTGAAGTGCACGTAAATAAAAAGGCACCTGATTTCCGGAAGGAACCCTGCCTAGTGAAGGCGTGGCTGGCGGCGTCGATGCTCATGGAGACGGCGCACTCCTTGTCGCGGCGCTGCTTGCGCTCGAGGCAGGCGGCGAACGCGCAGCCCACCGCGTGCGACAGCCGCTCGCCGCTGTCGCGCGACGCCAGGAATCCGTGGCACATCCAACGCCGCGTCGTGCCGTCGCGGCATATGTAACTGCAATTAAACACGACTCCGGTTTCAAAATCAATATAATACATTAACTTTTTAATTTTAATATATATAAATAACCTGTCACTTCTTTTTCCGCGAAAGACTCCAAAGCTACTAAATCGATTTTGACCAAATTTTGCAAGTATCTGCTAATTTGTCCAACTTAAAGCTGGCATAGTTTTTAAGTCAGGGTGTGACTGAAATGAAGTGTACCGGGACAGCTACTGTATGTATAAAGCAGTTCCTAAACTTTACTTTCTCGCGCACCCCTTAAAAATTTGCTGTTTTCGGTCGACACCCACTGCTATATTTCAAACATATTCGCAAAACACCCCTTTTAATGCATTACATGTGAAATGCATTACATGTGATATAGAGGATATTCATAACTTTGTATCAACAAAATATGATATTATTAAGATAATGTCCCAAAATATTGGAAGCATCAATTGTAACTTAAATAATTTCATAACTTTATTACAATGATCACAAATAAAATGGGATATTTTAGTTCTGAGTGTTGGCTTCCGTCGTGCAAATCTATACCGGCCATCGAAGGTTATAGTTACGTTGCTACCACTTCGAATATGACACAAAATGAAGGTGTAGTTATATATTATGACAATAATCTCCCAGTCTCTTCTAAGGAACCCCTTATATAACTAGGCTAACAGCCTCTTAATAAAATTAATCTCTGTCACTTGTTTACTGGGAATTTATAGACTCCTATCGCATACCTAGAAATGTTAGCACGGCTGTTGTTTTATTCGATAATATTGTTTTTTTGTTATATCAGTGGAGTGGGGCACACAGGATTTTACCTAAAATAGGCACCTATCTCTCCTAAACAGATATACATACATACTTGTGTTTTTATATCTTTGTTGAGAGAGAAATAAATTTCTATTCTATTTTCATTGCATTAAAACACGGAGAAACGACATTTTTTTAAACCAATCCATACATATATTTAAAAACGATATTTTCAAAAAACGATTTTGTCCTCGTAACCGTCTACATATTAAATTTCATGAATAACCCTTTCGTTGTTGAGTAGAAAAATTTCACCTATCGGCGCTCCCCGTTAGCTTTGATTTTTTCCAATTCTATTGTAGCTATTCACAATGTTATACAATCCGGCATTGTAAAGTGGTGTTACTAGACAATGGTGGTATTGTGTGGTGGTAGATGGTAAACAGTGAAGTGTGGACATGTGTGCATAGTGACCATGACGGCAGGGGTCACCACTCGGCGGCGAGCCAAGACTCGGAGGAGCTGGGCGAGAGTCGAACAGGTATAGTCCTTTATTATGACGGAAGGTGGTAACTTTTGGGTTTAAAGCGTGGAATTCACTAGACGGGTGTAGGGGAAGTGATGACGTCACGCAGGGTTGGAAAAGGGAAGATCTGGGGACCGAGGTCCAACTGAGAAGCGTTGGATATTGTACATATGTAAATAACTGTCATATCGCGATTTAGGATATGCTTGTACTTGTGTGTCTTGCGTCAATGTTGTAGCGTCGAATATCACTTGACCGCTACACGAGCATGCCCGCGGGCAGATCTGCAGACATGGCCGTCGGACCTCGCTACTATTAGGTCTGTGTAATATCTGTTTAATGTAAGACTGTCGCGGTCTTATCATTAGGATAACTAGCTGCTTCTTCAAAATCGGCTTAGCCGTTTTGGAAGATTGCAGACTACAAATGAGCCACGGGAATGTTTAACCGAATTGTCAAAAAGGAGGAGGTTTGCAATTCGGTTATATTTTTTATTACAATGTGTTCCCTTAGAACTCAATTGATTTGGATCGATTAGATAAAAATTTAGTCACATAGAGATTTTAAGAATGTGTGCTTAAAGCTTATTTTTTGCAGAACCTATTTCGTTCGTTGATAAGGCGTTTTCGATTGCCACTCGATAATTTAGGCGGTCAATATGCATAATTATTTAGGTGACCACTGTTCTAACAATACAAATATAATATTATATTTATATTTAATTTATATTTGCATATTTACGTTAGCTATACTAATAGCTAACGTAAATATGCAAAAAATAAAAAGGCTTTTAGAAGCCCCGGTGGTTTAATGGTAGAGCTTCGTACTTTCATTACGGTAGTCCTGGATCGAACCTTGCCAATGTACCAATGAGTTTTTCTAACTTAAGTACATTTTCTGAGTGCTCTTACGGCGAAGGAAAACATCGTGAGGAAGCGTGGATTCGTGTATTCGAATTCGAATTAATCTAGAATTGGGTCTGGTTTCACTTCAGGGTTGTAGAGGTCAGATAGCTCTGTGTAAAATCTGATGTCCTTATCAAAGCCCCTGGGTTAGGTAGCTGACCTCAATATTATCTTTTGTAGGAATGGGATAAAGACGTAAAGACACCACCATCGGATAATACACGAGCGATTTGATCGAGAAATTAACCAAGGTGGCCCCGGGTACCTACAGCCTTTCACATTCGCATTGTATATTTGTTTTGTCAATCTTCATCTTCTATTTTTCCCACATAACCGAACCATCGGCGCATGCCCTTTCTTATTTTTACACCAACACATTCTTTTAATCCCACTCTTTCTCTAATATCACTATTTCGAATTCGGTCCGCGATTGTCACTACGCTAACTTTTCGGAGCGCCTGCATTTCGGCCGCATTTATCTATCCGACTTTCATGCTTCTTCTGACAAACCCACTTCCATAAAGTAACGTCGGGATAAGCACTGAGTTGTGCAAAGCGAGTCGAGCGCTGTAACTCTATTTGAGAATTTAATTATTCTCAGTAGGTTTGCGTAGAGCTCACGCACGTGTGCCGGATTATCCATAGTTAATGGAACGCGTTTCTAAGCTCTGCACTTTGCTCTGTGATCCGTACCAGTTGCTCCATATTCTCTGTATTCGCAGTGAAAAATTTAAAAGCTGGATATGTAAATGTTTGTATATAAATATTTTTGTAAAGAGAAATACGATTTTTATTTTACTGAGTTTGATATTTCTTCGCTTAATATCATTAAATGTTAAGTATTTTGCGAATTCTCAGTATTTTGGTGCTATAATTGTAGTTTAAAGCTTTCTAGGAAAGATGAATTGGATGAACTTTCTAGAAAGTCAGAAAATCAATTGTATTTAATTTGACTGCCTTGCTCTTAATATTTTTTGCCTCATAATTTGTGTTATTATTTTTAGTACCTGGGGTGCTATTTTTGAACATCCGCCGGTGATTCCGAAATTACTGATGGATACTCGTCAATTATGGATACTAAAAACACGTATTTTCGAAATTCACACCAGGTCTACCAATAACATAAAAATGTGATACGAATATCGTATCTAGTGTCCGGTGTCAGT
Source organism: Caria ino melicerta (assembly GCA_018237365.1). NCBI lineage: Eukaryota > Metazoa > Arthropoda > Insecta > Lepidoptera > Riodinidae > Caria > Caria ino. The sequence goes on from DVZN01000609.1 coordinate 12,016, forward strand.
GATTGACGAGTATTTTATTCATCGGAGATTTCGAAATCTTTGGTGAACGTTTAAAAATAGCACCCCTGGGTGACCTAAGTGGCTTTACTTGACATTTTTTTCTGTGCGTTTTCTAAAGATGAAACCTAGCTAGATCGATTTATCATCTCCGAATCGCTTTGCATCCTAAATTCCATGAAAATCGTTGGATTTGTGATTGAGTGCTGTCGGTGTCCGATTTTAAAGCAAGAGGTCTTGATTTCGATTCCCGGGTCAGGCAACTTGTTATAAGTATGAGTTTTCCTAGTTTTTCTGAAAAACAACGTTGGCTGGGATTAGATTTGTGCCCGATTGGCGACAGACTTGCCAC
>DVZN01000610.1:0-12362 GCA_018237365.1 Caria ino melicerta
CCTCAAGACCAAGCTGTTCAACCAATGCGTCCTACCAGTAATGGTGCCGAGACGTGGAAAATGACGGTAAAACTGTCTCATGTCACTCAAAGAGCTATGGAAAGTTTTATGCTCGGAATTTCACTTACTGCGGATCCCAATAAGAGATCTCAATCTATTTGGCCGATCTTCGATTGAAATTTCAATCCGATTGTTTTATAAACTATTTCAATAATCTGATATCTTTGGATTGCAATTGTTTGGATGATCAATCGAAAGATTGGTTTTTATCTCAGATATCGGCAAAAATGGATTAAGATCGCTTATTGGGACCAGCTATTCATGTATGGAGGTGGCGCGCATTTCTTAGTCCGCCTGATAGGTTTGCCTCCTATTATGTTATACCTTTAAAAGCATACACATTCAAAGCAGGCCTTATTTGATTAGCGTAAACCTAAAAGTTAATTACCTCTGTGGTCGAGTGGAGTCGGTTTCCGACTTTGACACGAGAGGTCCCGGGTCTGATTAGGGGGTCGGGTAACTTGTTTTTTCAGTTTTTCTGAAAAACGTTCTTTGGCGACGGATTTGCCACCCGTCACATTAAGGGAGTCCGACAATATTAGGTCTCGTCATGGGATCTAATATTGTCGGCTAATCGTATGTGCATACAAGTATATAGTATGTATCTCTGCCTACCCTTTCGGGGGAAGATGGGCGTGACCTACAGTTTATAAAGCGATAGATACGTGACCCACCTACAAATTGACATTAAAATGAGACTGACTTTATATACTGGTACCTTAGATAATCAAGTAAATGCTCGAAGTCTGATATTTGTGATCTGAAAAGCTATAATGATGATATTTTTTAAGTAAACCTATTTGCTCCCGTGTTTAAACTGCAAGAAGGTGCTATATCTATAATCTTTGACGATTTACTTCTTATTGCTAGAAAAAAAAAACTAATGTAAACATGTCAAAACTTAGCGCTAAAATAACTTTTCTTTCTATTAACTGCACAACCCATATCAACTCTATACTGTAAGCTAACAACTAACCTTAGATTGTGACCTAATACGTTCTTACAGTTTCTTAATATTCGAAATCATTAAAAAATGAAGTAGTAACCAAATAAAAATCTTAATCAAACATATTAGAAAACAAAGAAACTTCAATAATATGAAACTAAACGTAAAAATATACATAATGTAATTACATTCTTCTGTATCATATAAAATATTGAGAACCGTACAATGTGCAATGAATACATGGTGAAATCCTTCCAAATTTGTAAATATAAAACCAACTAAAAATGCCTATCAATATGAAGAAAAACATTGCTACAGAAGAAAAGCTTTTAAAAGAGATAGAAAAGTGTATTTTGAATGTCAAACGGATGGAAGAGAAACTAACTAAAAATGCCTATTAATATTAAAAAGAACACTACAGCAAAAGAAAGGGATTTAAAAAAGATAGACAAGTGTATTTTGGATATCAAACAGAGAGAAGAGAAACCAACTAAAAATGCCTATTAATATTAAAAAGAATACTACAGCAGAAGAAAGGGATTTAAAAGAGATAGAGAAGTGTATATTGGATATCAAACAGAAAAAAGAGAAATTATTACGAAAATACAGATGCTTAGAATGTAAACTTAATGAAAATAAGAAAAGTAACAAATGTAATGTCCTGGTAATACCACTGAAAAATGAAAATGGTTTTCAGACGTGTAAAAATAAGGATATAGATAAAAAAAATATCTTAAAACACAAAAAGAAGAAGAAAAAAGAAAACGGTTTAAACGATTTAATATTTAAACAGGTTGATAAATTTCTTAAAATGGAAAATAAGTTAAGTAAAACTCTGAATAGCAAAGCACTTGGTTTTTCAAAGAGGGCAAAGGAAATTTTTTGTGTGCAGTCTATTGTTCCAAGCGCGTTAAGATCTCGTTCAGGAGCTCAAAGTCGACGACAAAGACGGTGGAGGGAGGCTGCTGGTGATTGCTACTTAATGTCTATGCCAGTTCATCCACAAGTTTGGATCTATAATCGCTGGCCTAGTTTTTATCCTCACTATTTAGACGCTAGAATGCAATGGCGGAATTTCAAACACGTTTTACTATTCTTCTTAGGTTTTCTAGTGTTTATCCCTTGCTATTTATGCTTAGAAATATGTAAATGTTGCTTTTGTTTTTGTTGTACCGACTGTTAGTCTTGATCTTCAATTTATTCCCTATTAGCGACTTCACCCGGCTTCCCACGGGTGCAATACTGATACTAAATGTACTACAGAATATCTCTTCCAGACATCACATTAGAAGCCTCTAAAACTATCAATGTTTCTCTATTAAATTATGCTTGCATTCGTATTAATTTTCCTCTTGCATCTCTCTATCTATTTAAAATAAGCGCATCAAAATCCGTTGTGTAGATTTAAAGATCTAAGCATACACAGGGACAGATACACGGGAAGCGACTTTGTTTTATGCTATGTAGTGAAACGTAGCATGCAATATTTCTTAATATATAAGTATATATATCCGATCTAAGTGTAGAAAATAGTAAATTGTATCAAAAGAGATTAAGACGACGAGGACTCTATTTTGAATCACTAACGGAGAGAAGAATTCTAGCGCTGAATACAGAGCATAGCGATAAATAAATAAATATCCCGACAAATCACACATATTGATCTAACCCCAGAGTAAACAAATTATTTGCTTGTGTTATAGGTGTTAGTCAAATGATATTATACATAGAAATGCATATATAAATACCAGAATCAATTTAATCAACACCCAGATCCAGAAACGTCTATTTTGTATGAGTGTGTGTGTTTGTGGGTAAACACATAATTACGCGAGAAAACGCCATAAAAATAAACGAAAACCTGGGATGGCAGATTTATTCCTTTCTGAAAATTAGAATAGATCTCGTTATCTATGATCCACTCCGAGGTCAACCTTCTTGAATTCTACTCTTAAAGATGGATTTTTTCAACTTAACGTCATTATAACGTCAATATTAATTTGTATACAAGTTTGTTAATTGATTTGATACTCTACTATTTATATTTCATTTTAATTTTTAAGATGTATTTTTTATAATAAATAAAACTATGGATAATAATGAAATAAGGCATATTCATAGATTGCATCCGATAAGTTTTAATATGCTAGCAAAGCAACAAGCACGAAGTCAAAATAAACAACAAAAAAAGAATACTGTAAATAGCACTGAAATATTAGATGAGATGAACGCTAAAGATTCTATAAAAAGTCAGCGGAATTTGGCTAAACACCGTTCAGCTTTTTCAAAACATTTTTTAAAATTCAAAAGCAAATGTAACTCGAGACATATATCCATACATAAAATATTTAGAATGCCTTCAATCACAAGTGGGTATGACATACTGCATATTTATTACTTGTTAATTAGATTATCTTTTATGAACATTTTTCATAATTTTCAGGTAGCGTAAATAAATTAACCCAATACAGATCATCGAATTTTTTGAAAATTAAAAGACACAATTCTTCAAATAATCGAGTTTATTCCAAGAACTTAATAAATCTTTTCAATTGTTGTACCAATCGAGATATGCAGAAAATAAAGTCTAATCGAAAAGATGTGGGTAACCCCATATCTAAGTGTAATAAAACAATAGACGTTTTATTATGCTCTGAAGAAGGTAAAAACGGGCTACATGATTTAAAAAAAAGCAAGTCTCCAAATCTGCAGTTCAATATTAATATTTTTAAAACTCTGCCCAAGAGAATAATTTCTGTACCACAAAATATTTTCACACCAAAATGTCGCCAAGCGTTAGACTGCTGTTATAATTCATTATTTCCAAACAAAAATAAATACCAAGGTGCATATCGTTCTATTTATGAAACAGAAAGTAAAGCATCATTATTTAGGAAATCATACGAAGATTATCAAAAACCCTTAACAGAATGTGAATGCGATTCATCTTGTTACTTCAACGTCATTGGTTTCCCTTCTCTCCGTGCCAATTGCATACCTACAAAAAGATCTGGAAAACTTATGTCGATGATGTTTGATAAACAGGTGCTCAACGCACAACATCTAGCAACAGGATCATTATTGCCTCCCAGGGTAAATGAATGTGGGAATGATACTAAAAAATCTTTTAGTGAGATTTATCTGTTAAAAAAAGAAAAAATGAACAAATGTGTTGGTCCAAAATCGTTTAAAAAAATTGACGCACATTCGGAAACGCTATCAAACGAAAACAAACCAATGGTACATAAGTATTTTGAAAGAATATTCCAATATATATTTCTTGCTTTAATAATAATTATATGGTCACCATGTATCCTTGTATTTTTTTTAATGCGAAGTTTAATATATCCAATAAAACCAAAACATTTTTATTCCAAATTCAAAGAAAAAGCCAACAAAAATAATAGGGATTGTCGATGTCCTAGTATTTTTAACCCTAAAAGACAGATTCACCAAGACTACGGTACGACACGGCATCGAATGATTGGTGACTACCTCCCAAATCAACTTATTAAAAAGAAATTCAAACAACTTCGAATGAAAAAGCCACATTCTTCAAACAAAAAGCCATCTTCATATTGGAAACTGCATTTAAAGAAGCCTTATAAATGTTATCCTAATCCAAGAAAAAATTACACTCTTTATTATGATCCTAAAAAGGGATGGCGTTTGAAACCAGTTAAGACGTATATTTACAATAAAAACCATCAACTTCATCACAATAGTCAATTTGACAACATTCAATGTAGTCGAAGAAAATTATTAAAAAATAGGAATACTAGTTACACCGAAAACCCATATAAAATTTATACTAAAAATAAATATTTTCACCCCGGTGGTCGTATACATTCGAAACAAATTAAAAACCACACGCTACACCAGCACAAATTAAAAAATAAAACATCCCCCAATATAAAAATGGGTCAATACAAACCACGCAATCATTGCATATTCAGAAATAAAGATAGTGGAAGAGATCTAAGTGACAATTTAATATCGAATGTTGATAAGTTCAATAATTTAGATGAAAACAATCAACCCATTCAAAATAAATATGGGAATGATATTCATAAAAAAGAAAACAGGTTTCCTCTAGGTCCCGCAAAAGACAATCAGTATTTATGTTTTGATCAGGATCCTTCAAAAAAATGTGAATGCTCCTGCTTTCCTAAGCACTTATATAAAAGTTGTGATAGGTGTTTTCAGAACAATTCCATATATAAAAATAAAGCTATAGGTGGTCATAGAAACAAATTCATACCAAACTGTGAATGTTATATAGAAGATAATAAAACAGTTCAAAGTAAAAATAGAAACTATGTTCGTGATAAAGAATATAAATGTCCCTGCTTTCCTCAGCATTTACACCATAAAGAAACAAGTGAATCGAAATCAAATAAAAGTTGTGATAAATGTTTTCAGAATGACTTTAAAAATAAAGATAATAGCTGTGATTATACTAACAAAGTTATTCCAAATTGTGATACTGGAAATTATGTTCATAATAAAGAATATCAGTGTCCCTGCTTTCCTCAGCATTTACACCATAAAGACACAAAAGAATCGAAATTAAATAAAAGTTGTGATAAATGTTTTCAGGATAATTTTACAATTAAAGATAACAGATGTGATAATACTAACAATATTATTACAAATTGTGATATTAGAAATTATGTTCATAATGAAGAATATCAATGCCCCTGCTTTCCTCAGCATTTACATCGTAAGGATGGTGGAAAATTACAACCAAATAAATGCTGTGATAAGTGTTTTCAGCGAGGCTATATAAATAAAGATCATAGCAGTGGTAATATTAACACATTAATTCCAAATCGCGAACGTCATGTTGAAGATGACAAAACAGTTAAAAATAAAATTTGTGATCAAAATGTAGAAAATAACGATACAGTACATACTAAGAATGACAATTTTGTTTATAATAAAGAATATCAATGTCCCTGCTTTGCTCAGCATATACATCGTAAAGATGGTGATATATCACAACCTAATAAAAGCTGTGATAAGTGTCTTCAGCGTGACTACATGAATAAAGATCGTAGCAGTGGTAATACTAACACATTCATTCCAAATCGTGTACGTTATGTTGGAGATGACAAAACAGTTAAAAAAGAAAATTGTGATCATGATGTAGAAGATAACAATACAGTAAAAACTAAGAATGTTAATTTTGTTCATAATAAAGATTATCAATGTTTTCCTCAGCATTTACACCATAAAGACACTAGAAATTCAATATCAAATAAAAATTGTGATAAATGTTTTCAGGATGATTTTATATTTAAAGATAGTAACTGTGATTATACTAATAAAATTATTTCAAATTGTGATATTGGAAATTATGTCCATAATAAAGGATATCAATGCCCCTGCTTTCCTCAGCACTTACATCGTAAAGATGGTGGAAAATCACAACCAAATAAAAGCTGTGATAAGTGTTTTCAGCGAGACTACATAAATAGAGATCATAGCAGCGGTAATACGAACATATTAATTCCAATTCGTGAACGTTGTGTTGGCGATGACAAAACAAACAGTAGAAAATCAAAACCAAAAGAAAGTTGTGATAAAGGCTTACTACAAAACTATATTAGTAAAGATAGTAACAATGATAATACTAACAAATCAATTCCGAATTGTGACTATTATTTAAAACATAGTAAAATACTTCATAATGAAATTGGAAATGACATTCATAATAAAGAATATGACTCTACATACTTTCTCGACAAGTTACAGCACAATGATATCAGAATATCAAGACAATACTATAAAAGTAACGGTAGGTGTAATAAAATAATTTCTAATCATAAACACGCGTTTGGAGATAAAATTATTGAACAAAACCAAAATAAAAATTATGTTCAAGATAAAGATAATCAATACCCATCAACAATCTATATCAATAATCCTAGAAAGAAAAATTTACAACATACTTATGGTAGAAAATTAGTTCAACTTAAAAGATGTGATAGGTACTATCAGGACGACGTCGAAAATGAGGATAATGATAGTTTTACTAAAAGAATAATTCCCGATTGTAAATGTTATACTGTAGATAGTGAAAGAATTCAGAATAAGCATAGAAATAATAAAGACCACGAGTGCAAATGCTATCCACAAAATAAAAACTTAGTTCATATTAACAATGCTAGAAAACCTCTGCAAAATAAGTGTTTTTGTCATAACTTATTAAACAGACATAATTTTCCACAGAGTAAAAATATTCACTATTTTACAAAAGGTTACAAAGCAATCCAAATCAAAAGACGAAAATCTTGCTTTCATAAATATGCTGAATTTGTTTCAAAAAGAAATTTCAGGTCTTCAATGAAGAAGAATGAAGTACGTGGTAATATTTGTAATAAAAGCCGCGCTAAAGATTCGACAGGTTTACATAGAAAATATAGAGAAATAATAAAATCTCAAAAAACAGTGCTCCGAAAACCACTGTCTCCAAACATTAAAACGAGAGGTGTGCCTTTGATTCGCAGAAGAGCTACCGCTTGCAGTTGTTTGAAAAAAGAACATGGTTGCTGTAAGTTCTGCAAGTGTAGGCTAAAAAGCCTTAATAAAATGAAGTCTGTTGTTGTCAAAGTTAAGCACAGGGTTGTAACAGCGTTAAGCTTTACTAAGGAAAATGCTACTAAGTACAATGAAAAAGTGGATATTTGTAACACTTTATTAAAACCAAAGCCGCCATCTTTTTTAACTTTTCGCCAACGCAGTAGAAGTTGCTGGTATATTTTATGTTATTTATGCACAATTTGTGTTTGGACGCCCGTATTTATATGTTATTATGTCTTTTTCCTATTTTTATGCAAATCTTGTTGCAGTAATAGTCGTTAATTAAATAATAAAATCGTTTTGAATTATAGGTATTGTTAATTTTCTGCACTAGCTTTTACCACAATTGCTTATGGATTTGTTACGTCTACAGTCATAGACACCGCCTCTACCCTCGCCTCTGCCCCACATAGTTTCTTCATTGTGTCAGTCTGGACTCCTTTGTAGAATAGATCATCTGCCCTACCGCTTGACAGCTCATAAAAAGCGATCATAGGCTTGATGTCACTAGCAGCGTGATGACTGGATAGGCGGTAGAGTTTCACAGCGGTATTAGTACCACCACTTTACTTATATCTTCCGCCATAATTCATGCTTGCCGTTGATACGCTCTGGTTTGGAGGATAAAGTAGCAGGTAAAGTTACTTTTGCACGAGGTCTAATATCCCAGTCTTAAGTTAGCAACGCACCATTACCACCTTTGTTGTTTAATGGCGGCGTGGGATGTTTGTCTTCCAGTATTATAAAAAAATTTACTTCGCTACATTATTGCAAGTTGAATACTTTTCCACCAGTTATAAAGAATGTCTCTTTTACCAATGCCAATTAGGATTGGTCAGTTACTAATCGGAATTATTGAAGTCCACCGCAATACAAGACGGGTCTTGTATTGCGGTGGACTTCAATAATTAAGTATGTACCTATCATCTGTCTCGATGGCCCGATTATTATGGCTTTATTTAATGAAAGGCATACTAGGCTGTATGGACTGACCTTTTGCTTTTCCTTGAAAGGGTTAATATTAAAAAATATATAAATTAACTAATACCATGGAGTTTTTGGCGGGATTGCAACTACACATGTGCGTAGGTTTATTCATAAATTCATTATTTTGTGTCAGTGAAGAGTAAAGTGACCAAAATTAGTGGAATTTTGTGTTATTTTGTACAGTGAACGTGAAGAAATGAAGAATTTGTGAAAAAATTAGTGCATAGTATGTTTTCTCGTTGCCACCAAAACTCCCTCGAAAAACTTAGGCAAGATTGCTACCTCCTTGCCTGGCACCAAGACAAACTGACTGTGACAAATTACAATGACATGACGTCACAAGGACTATCTTAATATGAAGATTTAAAAAATACTAATAAAAAAGACTAGGCTGTATGGCTATGATATATGAGACCTTTTGCCTTTCCCTGAAAGGGATAATTTAAGAAAAAAACTAATGTCATTTATGACAGTATCTTTGTTTTTGAATTTTGACATGACTCACGAAATGGACGAAGATTTGAAATACTATTTTTGTTGATTTTATTTAAAAAATTAATTGTTGTTAAATATTAAAGTATAGCAAGGCAGAACATAAGTTTTGTATTACTTAAACCTTTACGTCAATTTACTGTGACCTTTTGAAGCTTATATTTTAGCAAAAATCCTGAATTTTATCCTTTAAAATGCACCCAAGCGAAAAACGCACTAAAATAGTTGATCTGGCTGCCCTAGAGCCTGCAAATAGAGTAAAACAATTAGCTACATATGGAGCAATGGTGGAAGTGGATCCCAATGTGCCTCCTAGAAGGTAAAAGTTTTTATTGAGCCATATAAATGTATATGACTCATCGTAAGTTTATTTTTAAATAGTATCCTTGTACAATCAATTGTCACCAAATGGCATGTTATAAATTTAAGGATTTGTTAGAATAAATGCGACACAATAAAGACTAAAGAACTAAATATATGATAGCTTATTGAAACAAAGAATAGTAATAAAATGTTGAAAATTCCGGAGTTCTTAATTACTAATATCCTCCAAATTTTCCAGGCAACATAAATAGAAAATATTGTTTCGACATTAAAATCTAATGAGTTATGGAATCATAATGTTGTTAGGTACCTAATCCAAGTAATAAGAGCTTAGCTGTCAAAAGCTTAGATTCTTGGATCCTTTTTACTTATCATTAACGAATTTTGAGGATTGAATTAACTTAATTGAAGTCAGTCATTGTAGTCCATTTACACATTGCAATAAATCCCCATCACATTAATTTCTTCTTAAAGTAATGTCATATGTGAAACCTTTTAACCATATTTTTAATGTTTTCATTAAAACCAGATAAGTAGATGTATCATTATGAATAACACATTCTATAAATTCATATTAAATCCTTTACTAGTAGATAAAGAACAGAAGACTTATCTACAATAGAATGTCTAACATAGCTTTCTTTGCTCATTCAAAGAAAGAAATAATTAATTTCCAGATACAATCTTATAAGTAACATTGGTATTGGATTTGTGCCCAATTGGTAACGGACTTGCCATCACATGTGAACAAATATCGTAGGTAGTCTAATCGTGGGTGTGTACTAGTATTTACCTCTGCCCATCCTTTTGAGGATATATGGGTGTGGATATTTATAAATATAATGATTATTGCCTATATGGTCTAACGGTACGGCTGTCACCTGTTAAGACCGTAAGCTGCTTATGTCCCGGGTTCAATTCCCAGGTCAGGCAACTTTTCTTAAAATGTCTTCAGATTATTCTGAGTAAGCATGACATTGCTTGCTGACATTGCCTGGGATTGGAATGTGCCCGAAGTGGCGATAGGCTTGACCCTATCACATCATGGGCCCTAGTACCTTGGCTAATCGTGGGTGTTCTTACGAGTCGTTGAGATACTAGCACACTTCTGCCTACTTCTTCGGGGATATAGGAGTGAAGGTACTTTTTAATTTTTTTTTTGAAAGTGCCTTTGGAAAGGCAGTTACGGAAAGGGGGTGAGATGTCATTCCAGCACTTCGTTTCATTTTCACATTCACATTCATAAATTGAGAACAAACTAACCATGAAACATTTCTTTTACATATCTTGAATAAAATTTTGTTTGTGAAGTTGCTGAAAGTTTTTTATATTTCATAGTATGTGTGTTATAAAAATTGGATTTCTGCTTGTTATTGACACGTGACTTGCTGTAATATAGTTTTAACTTAAGTACTGTCTACAATAAACCGGTTAATTGGAATGAATACTTCAATATTTTTTTTTTGTGATATAGTTTTAGTAGTTATTATTTTCGATATCCTAGTGGTTAGAACTTCAGACTTTCATTTGAGTAGTCCAGGTTAGACCCCACCATGTACCAATGTGTTTTTCCATTAAGTACATTTTCCGGCTGCTCTTCCGATGAAGGAAAACATTATCAGAAAACCCAGATTTGTGTATTCAAGTTCATCCAAATTTCCTGGTTTCCCTCCTAAGTTAAAGATTAGATAGCAGTTGCTTTGTGTAAAAATTGACACTCTTGACAAATCCCCTAGATTAGATAGCTGATCCTGATATAGAAATAAGGTAAGGGAAACAAACTGCCGATCTTTAGATCTTTCTTTATCTTAACAATATATGCCTTACATTTCAGATATTATAGGTCTGGTCTGGAAATGGTTAGAATGGCCAACGTGTACTTAGCAGAAGGTAGTCTTGAAAATGCATATATTTTGTATATGAAGTTTATGACATTGTTTTTGGAAAAGATAAGAAAGCATCCAGAATATGCAGCTGTGCCTCCAGAAGTTAAAGCTGTTAATCAGACAAAGTTGAAAGAAGTTATGCCCAAAGCAGAAAAACTAAAGCAAAAACTCATAGAACAATTTACTAAAGAACATGCACACTATAAAGAAAATGAGGTAAAAAATAAAGCTACTAATAACATTCTCAACCTTGTGATAGTAATCCTATACAGCGTGGTGCCATACTGCTAACCTTAATTGAACATGGGTTGTACTAGAGGTCAGTAATTAAAAATAATAAAGTCAGTAAAAAATAATAGTAAATACATTATTTATTTAGATTGCTAGGACCTCTGGTACAACTCATATGTTCAATTAAGTTCACCAGTATGGCGCCACACTGTATACAAAACTCATCATATTTTCACAATGGTGGGCAAACTCCTAATGGCTAACTAGAAAGTTAAGGAAATTTCACAGCAGGGCCAGAATTATAGATTTTATTTATATTGCATGAAAAAGAACATTTAAAAATATATACCAAAAATATATTTTCTTGTACTATATACTCAGTTTCTTATTAATAATTACTCAAACTCACTACATTATTTATAGAGTACATTTACTATAAAAAAAAATACACAATTTTAAGCACATATATACAAAGTATATCAATTTGTTTATTAATAGTTGGAAATTAAAACCTTTTTTAAGTGTGTATGGTCAGAAATATCACCACACCTCCATTGCTCTTGCTTTGCATAAAATTATATTGCCTAATTGTATCATAGTCATATTATGATGGTTACAATAGGCGTCAATAACTTAGGCAGTGGCAGATTTAGATATTTGCTGCCAATAAGCTATATTCCGCCTCTACCTACCTTTTTAATTTGATACTTACTTCACTATAACAATTAATTACATAAAAAAATAATGTTACAATTCTATTGAATGATGATGATATATGAACTAGTTTATTGCTTACAATTTCAATTCTTATTAATTTACTAAGGAAAAAATTTGGTCCCCAGTTTGTCGCC
>DVZN01000611.1:0-12356 GCA_018237365.1 Caria ino melicerta
GAATGTGCCCGAAGTGGCGATAGACTTGCCACCTATCACATCATGGGCTCTAGGGCCTTGCCTAATCGTGGGTGTTCTACTATATCTACTGGACTTACGAGTCGTGGAGATACTAGCACATCTCTGTCCTATTATCCCCGAACGCGATATCCACATAAGCGATTTATAAAACATACAGCATTTTTTTTATAAAGGAACTGCGAATAATTTGACACGAGAAGAGCTGATAAAGAGAGACGCTGGAATATTTCAAGCTGGTTTCAGATTCAATATTCCAACACAGAGTATGATAATCTGCCTCTTGATGAGCATGAAGAGCAACATGGCCGAGAGGATGCAAAGGAGTGGGAGGATCGCCTGATCACCGCTGCCCAAGAACATACGAAACACCAGAGCCTCACAGATGTGTTGCTGACCTTTTAAGAATAAGCATGTTCATTTCTTGAAGATCCCTTAGTCGTATACATTTGGACATACCTTCTTGAGCCCTAGCTGCTAGTTCCATAAAGGTGTCATAAGATATACAAATGTCTTCGGAATTGCACGGCAGAGGAGCGTCACAATCAAGGTGGTGCACGTGGAACTCTTAACTCCGATGCAATGTCTGATGATGAAACTCGGAGGCGGAAATCAAACCAAACAGTTCCTCAGAGCATTATCTATGATAAACAGGATAAATCACTGAAATAATTAATATCTCTACGCAACGCCAACGGATCAAGCATACCCGATATATGATTATCGACGATTCGAGCTGCTCTTCGTTGTATACCGTTAAATGAAAGGAGCTGATATTAGGGAGCTCCCGCCCAGATTTGAGGATAATATTTCATATGTGGCCTAATACGCTTTGTAAAGTTATAAGCAAAAGTCTGGCTTAAAGTATTATCTACCCTTATTAAACACACCATGCTTCTTAGAGGCTAATTTAGACCCTGAGATAGAATATCACTTGAAATGTTGACTGTGACAACCAGGGGAATACACTCAAAATAAGAATCTACGACAAAGGGAGTCTTTTAGGCAGTAAATGCGCAACATTGTATCTTCGTAGGGATAAATTTGGACCGCAACATCACTTTAGATTGGGAGTTGTGCGCCATTATAATAAGCTATTACCTATAAAAATTGAACTAAATTCAGTTGTTCCTAGTGTGAAATATCGCTGAGTAAGCTCTCGACTTCAGATACAAATTCGTCCCGGCTCTCCAAGACATTTTCGCGCGAAATATTTGAATTGCCAAAGTGTAAGGCGGGGTGCCTTACACTTTGGCCATGCAAATATTTCATTAATAATTGTATCATCCGCATAACAAGTTATTCCATTAATATTCATTCCTTAATATTGTCATAATTTCACAGCCTTTTATTTAAGATCGGTTGAAAAACAACTCCACACTTAAGTAACACACAATTTGTATGCAGCGTCGATCCAAGTGGACATTTATTGTAAACTTGCTTACATTTATTGCCTCTAACGATCGCTGTAGACCGTACTGTAGTGAAAATCGTAATTTAATTATCTTTACCACCGTTTTTGATACCTCGATCTTAGCTTTATAGCATGGAAATCTTCGAACTATTACAAAATTACATGTTTATATTCGTATTAGCTGTCAATGAAGCACGTAATAATAATAGATTATAGGTGTATATTAGTAATAGTTATATATTAGTAATATATATTAGTTAAAATACCTACCTGGTAGGTCATTAAATCTGATATTTTGTTTATTAATCATTTTGAGATAATAAGACCAGCAGTGGTAAGACACTATAAACAAAATATATCTTCTATTTAATATTTACTTACTATATAAATATGTAATGTAAGTTTTTTATTGCAGGCTTTATATAATCTCTTTAAATCGCCTCTGTGATCAAGTGGTGTCAGTGTCTGACTTTACATGGGAGGTCTTATGTTCGATTCCCGGGTCGGGCAACTTGTTCTAAGTATGAGATTTTTCAGTTTTTTTGAAACGTTGCCTGGGATAGGATTTGTTTCCCATTGGCGACGGACTTACCATTCGTCACATAATGGGACCTAATATCTTCGGCTAGTCGTGGGTGCATACTAGTATGTACCTCTGCCTACCTTTTCAAGGATATATGGCCGTGACGATATTTATTTTTACTTAATACCGTTTCATGGCTCCGCTAATATATTTTTTAATGTTTACGTCATGTTTCACTTTCTTCATTTTTTTGTCTGTTAAAAAGGAAGAGTTTCCATGCTCAGCTGTATGTATGTTGACCGATTTCTCCGCTAATTCTGGACTTATTTTTAAAATTCTTTTTTTTTGTATAAAAGAGTGAACTTTCGAGGTGGTCCCATAAATATTTTAGGGATGTACTGGACCAAAAAGTCGGTTGTTTTGCAGTTTTACTGTTTATTATTTATTTCCCGTGACTTCGTTCGCGTAATAGTAAACCTAGTAGGTGTTAGTAATGAAGTTTAGTTATAACACCATTTGTGTGTACTATGATAATTTATAGTACAATTTTTTTTTACAATATGTTTTTTATTTCTGTAAAGTGACCACCTTGCGTTATTTAGTCTGCCAACTCTAGAAATATACGTACATTAAAGTAAGAATTGTGAAAGGTAGGTTATTTTAATTAGCACCACCACCTCAATTTGCAACAATGTTGGTCGCTTCGCCATTCCTCACACAATACTTATCAAACGCATAATTGGTCTACGTAGTTGTACAGATGTCCTACTTTGGATTAGAGTTATTCAGAGAGAGAACTTTATAATTATTTATACCTATTTATTTACAGTGTATGTTTTCTATTTGTTTAAAAAAACAGAGTTTATAACCTACTAGCTGACGCGGCGTACTTTGTTCCGCCTTAAAGGCAATACATGATCACATGATCACATATTTTACTTTTTGAATTAGGATAATTGTAAATAAAAAATATATAATTATTCAATGATTCTTTATTTGTAATTTACTGCAGCACAATATGATAAACTACATTTTTTGTTTTTTTATTAGGCGCGAAACCAAATAACGCAAAAGATCTTAGGACTTTTTCTTTTAATATGCTCAACTGTCAATTGCATTTTGTTATACCATTTTTAACAAATGAACCGCTGACTTATATTTTGAGTGAGTTGTTTTGTTATTCCATGTCAGTTGCGTTTTGTTATATCACGTTTTATGTCACGTCACACGGGATCGACGGGAACTGGATAAAAAGTATCCTATGTCCTTTTCCCAGTTCATAGCTACCTCCTCACCAATTTTCAGCCAAATTGGTTCAGCCATTTTGGAGTTACAAATAGTGTAACTAACACTACTTTCTTTTATATATATAGATTTACTAACATAGTACGTACTACTTAATTTACAGTACTGTCTCTTATTCATATCTTATTTATATTTACATATCAGTAACTACTTACTCTCTCACCTGGTAAACTTCGTATCACCACGAAAAGAAATAATGTGTCAAGTTCAGTAACTAATAGTAGCTTAAATGGAAATAAAGAATAACTATAATATAAAAAAGTAAAGTAAAAAAAGTACCTTCACGCCTATTGTCCCCGGAGAGGTAGGCAGTGATGTGCTAGTATCTCCACGACTCGTAAGTCCAGTAGACTAGAACACTCACGAATAGCTAAGGTGTTAGGACCTATGGTGTGATAGGTGGCAAGCCTATCGCCACTTCGGGCACATTGTAATACCGAGCAATGTCATGCTTATTCAGAATAATCTGAAAAACATTTTAAGAAAAGTTGCCCGACCTGGGAATAGAACCAGGGATCTAAGCGGCTAGCGGTCTTAACAGGCAACAGCCGTACCGTTACACCACATAGTAATATAAATATAATAAAAATAAACAAGTAAACAACAAAATTAAATAAATCAAACAATACTTTCAGGTTTACTACTGCCATTGTGGGCCAGTATTTTAAGGAATTTGTCTTGGAATTCGACATATCCAGCTATAAACTCGTTCACTTCATCATTAACCAAGACTCTTCCATCCGTTCTGAGTTTCTTTCTTTCCAACACCATTAAGAAAGTCCGTTAAAGGCTTATATTTAATAAAATATATACAGTCGGAAGAACAATTTCAGTTTCAGATTTCAAATTTCAGATTCAGTGCTACGTTGTAAAAGTCGTAAGTAAATAAAAATATTCATTTTAATATCTGATACGACTTACTTTCACTACTTTATGACACACTGTTATGCTATTAGTCGTAATAAAACCTTTACAACACGATTATTATCATACATGTTTACGTAAATTGAAAGTATAGTCTTGCTTCACATTCATAACTCTTTTCATACAAACACGCCGATTTCGGAGACTCTTGAAACCGCCCTCGGATAACATGCGACCGATTTGGTCGTGGAACTTCAAACTAAGTTTTTTGGTCAATAACAATAATCATTTATTCTTAATACCTGCAAAAATTATGTAATAAGCACAAGTTACATTGTATGCGTAGAATATAGAAGACTCTCTATTCGATGATTGTATGTTATAATTTAATTGAGCTAAACCAATTTATCGAACACGACGGATAAACTTCATAATGACATTAATATTCATACCGCGTTTAATTTATAACTAATGTATGATTCCATGGAGAAAAGATATTAATTTTAATGATTTACTTTAATCGAATACTGGCTCCAGTTACAACGTTCTTTAAAAGAAAAATTTTAATGACTGGGTAAATACTAGTACCTACCTGTACCTAAATGCTGTGTACAGCTACCTCCACTGAACTATCTGAAGAAAAAGCCTTTATTTTGCTAGTTCCGCGAACCTGTGAACTCGTTGCATCTTGAAACCTAGTAGGGAATAACCGTCCCAACAAACCTTTTTTGAAAGCTGGACCACTTCCAGAGACCAGCTGAGAAGAGCTGGATTATGTTAGTGGTCATTACGGTGAAGAAATTTCCAGGATATTTTAAAAATCGAATAGCTTGGGAGTAGTTACCGGCTGTTCGAATAAGCAAAAAAGAAAACCAATCTCTTATTCGCGTGTAGATGATATCAACTAAATATGGAAAATACTCTGCTGCTCCCGAATCTTGGCTAGTTAAATATGGTCATGACTATTTGTATTTTTAGTACACGTCCAATAGGTATACACCCAGTAATGTAAATATTTATATTTATTATACATATAATCATAATCACCTGTGTGGACGAGCGTAGTCAATACCTGATTTTGTCGCACTAGATCCTGGGTTCTATTTCCAGGTCAGACAAGGCCTGCTCTGTATTAAAACGCAAGGCAAGAAACACAAGATAGGAACGGCATCCATAACCACTCCGGCACCCAAGAAGATAACCGCAGTACTACTAGCTATCGTCAGCGAGGAGCAGGAGATTGGTGCGATAACAAAGTTCTTCGCAGAAGCCAACCCCTCTCCTCTCTACCAAGGGCCTAACCTGTCCGAAAACCGAAGAACAAAAAGAAGAAGGCAAAAATAGCGATACAACAATTGCCAGCCACCTCCACAAGTGAAGCGATGCCAGCACAGCTCAGCAGGTCGCAACTCACCAGGAGTATGGACACGCCAGCGCCCTCAGGCGACGGAAGACTAGGTGTGCAGGAAACAGCTATGCAGATCTTCCGTAGATAAAAGTAGGTAATGACCCCTTATCGGCATTCCTAAATGGCATGACAGAGCTGCTCCGGCTTCACAGCTTTTAAAAACGTCATACAGTCACCTACCGCCATAAAACAAAAATAAAATGAAGACACCCCCTACCGCCCACACCAAGTCGCCTAAGTGGTCACTGACCGCTTCTGCCGATGTTCCCCCGGGCGTGAATTTGCCCCCCCCCCCAGGACACCTATGAAGATATAACAGAACCCATTGACCTGGCTGAATCTTTGGCCAGCGGTGAAATCCATAGCCAGGGGCCATAGCCCTGATGCAGTTTAACTGCCCTCGTCCAAGGGTAAGTGAATCGCTGAAGGATAGGTTGTTTTATGAAATTATTCAGTTTTTCTGAAAAAAAAATGTTGCCTAGGATTGGATTTGTGGCCGATATCGCGACGGACTTGCCACTTGTCATATCATGGGTCACATAATATCGTCGGCTAATCGGATATGAGGGTGAGGATATTATATTCATTACAAAAACGCTTGTCCATGGTGGGGACTGAATCCGTTTTAGTCAATGACGTCGTTAGTATTCACTCGAGGAGGCTTTTATATGTAACTTTAACCATTAATCATAACGTCAAGAATATCATGACAAGTCATATTTTTGCGAATGGAATAAAAATGTATTGAAATATAAATAAAATACAATTTAAACGCAGTAATGAAAACTGTAAAAACCGATTCCGAGGATTTATATCCTAAAAATTTTTCCTCAAAAAAAGTTCAAGAGTATTTACAAACAGGAATTCCATCTGCCTGTTTGCTTTCCAATATTGTAAAAAAAACGATGACGTAGTTAATTTGCTCATCTACCTCATATAAGTATTTCAATACCTCTTAATAAATGTTTATATTACCTTACAATTTTTTCAACAGAACAAAGAAATAAAATTTAAAAGGCCTTTCACGATTTTTGCAAACAGCTTTATAAACGAAAAAGGTGGAATTTTTAAATAGTAACAACCCTTAATTTACAGACTTTGTAAGGAACAAAAGAAAACGTAATTATTAAGGGAACAATAAACGGACTTTTTTATTATAAAATGCAGAGCTCATATTTATTACGGCTCGTCATGAGGCCAGGGATGCGATCAACAGTCATTGTGGTTAACTGGATTATACACATTTACAACGTTATGTTTTAATTTTATACCACTGGAAAATAACATAGTATTATAAGATATTCCAGTTAATATATAGGACGAAATCACGGGCAACAGCTAGTTGTCCGCGTCTTCTTCTGTTAATGGGCCTTTAAGAAAATTCATGCATTTCTATTGTGTACGCAACTTTCTTTTTAGAAGAAGCATAAAACTATTTTTATTTTTAAATGCGTTCAAAAAGTGTGCTCTCCGGAAAGTTTGTGAAGTAATGCTCGCGAACCGAATTCGCTGTAGCGAAATCAGAGAAAGAGTGGAATTGAAAGAAAGGGTCGGTGTAAAAATGCGATTGGGCATATCCTCCGATGGTTCGGACATGTAGAAAGAATGGCTGATGCAAGATTGACTAAACAGATATACAATGCGGGTGTGAATGATTGAAGGTACCCGGGGAGACCTAGGTTGACCATTTGTCATGACCAAATAGCTCCTGTATCATCCGAGGGTGGTATCAAGAGTCTCCGAAACCAGCGTTCATGTATGAAGAGAGTAATGAATATGGAGGAAGCTAGGCAAGTATGTAGGAGTCGTGACACTTGGCACTCGATATTCACTCTGCCTACCTCGTAAGGAACTTGGCTTGAAGATTTGTATGTATGTATGTATGTATGTCTTTTTGTACGCGGCACCTTCATTCTTTTTTCCAAAATAAAAATAGTCTAAATTACTCTAGAATTACTGTAGATTTGTAGATAGATACAGCAAATAACTACTAATAGTAATTAATAAATACCTTAATCAAAATGATTAAATCCTGCTTAGAATCCTCTATACTAAAAATATTATGATACGTCAGAAATTCTGTTAGAATAAGTGGTATGTATATGTTTTGTTTTGTAAATGGGCGAGCTGGAATATCACCTAGTTAAAGATCACGTCATGGTGTTGGTGCAGTAAGCATTTGCTCACCTGTTACAAGCTGCCTGGCAGGTAGAAAGATATTCTGTAAAAGAGAAAAGTTTCGTAGGTGAGGGATGTTCGATCCAGGTGCTAATCGATATTCTGGAAGGCAATGTATCGTAACACTCTGTATCGAAAGTATCGATTCATTTGAAGATATGGTCAAATGAAAACACTTGTACTGTTTTATGTATCACCAACGTATTACGTATCACGTGATACGTAAAACAGTACAATTTTTTTTTTCGAAATGACAATAGTTGCCAGCCAGAGTGGCTTCGCAACTTCACCGGACTTTTTGGGCGAGCAAAGTGCTCAACCCGAGATTACATTATTTATTCTTTGTGGGACTCCTACAACGCCCACACTATCGGTTGTCTCCTGTAAGACCGGACCTCGGTATAGTGTTGCGCTATTATTGTTGGTAGGCGGGATATTTGTGGCTCGCCCCTCGGCGTTAGGCGCCGGGCGGAATAGGGGTCTTCGTCGCCGAGACCGGTGGCGACGGTGTAGTGTGTATTGTGTGCGGTTGTTACCTACGAGATCGGCGTTGGCTACCGTTATCGGATCGTCGGAATATGGGGAAGTTTTATCAGGCGCAGATGACGGAAAATATAAAGTAGATCCAAGTATTGATTTGAAACGTTTTTTTGGATCGTTCCAGTATCGTATTCAAGTATTTTTAAAATAAAACATGTCTTCTACAGAAAGCATCACAGTTCGTTTTTTTTACTTTTCTGTAAATAATGCATACTAGATGTCGCTGATCAAAATTTCATCTAGTCTTTCTTTTCGTACATGAACATAGAAGATTGTTTAAGTTCGTAGCTAATTAAATTAGACTCTGGAATGTTCAGGCAGGTTGGCAATTGCGTTTAATCTACCCGATAGTTGTAGATCGCGTGGCTCATGAATCTCGTGTATTACAGCGCTGCCACTCTTCAGCCATCTGACGTTATTGTGTGACCAGACAGTCATGTTTTCTATTTTTTACCATGTCTGCGAGTGGAAACGTTATGGCGTCTACATGTCGGGAAAGCTGATTTTACAAGTATTAACTTAAAACTCCGACGTTTTTTTACACATTCTTTGTAACCGACAATAAAAAGTCTATTTTTGGTATATATATGTTACGAGATATGCATTATACTATAGTTGTTTATGTATATATTTGTTTGGAAATCTATGAGATTTCAGACAGATTAATGAACATTTATAATGTTATCCGAGAAAATAAGCGCTACTGAAATCTTTCCGCATCTTTTCTTTTCGTACGTGTGCTGAACTCCCTGTTAATTATACATGCATACAATGTACTACAAAAATATAGGTTTTTGGTAGATCCATAAAAAAGTCATCGCAAAATACCTCGGACTTCTATAATTAAGTAACTATGAGGTATTTAATATGTAAAAATATAATTTAATGTAAAAGGTGCATTTTGAGAATGATTACTACACAAGTCCTTACGAGAAGAAAGGGAAGGTCTTCTTCTACTGGACTTGCACGAGTAAAACCGTTAGCACAGGTAATATAATATAAGTAGTTATAGATAAGCAATATTACACCTTTCGCTTTTGGAATATATAACATTACTGTATTCAAATATCGTTAAATTGATTGAGTCATAAAAACAAAATAGCGTTGAATTTATATTGCTTATGAATATGGATACAAAAACAAAGTTGGCAGCCGACGTCTTCAGAGGATTTTGGCAATAAACGGCTATTATTGTTCATTAGAATAAGCGAACTTATAAATATTTTAACTAACAATCTAGCCTCTCTATTTATTTGACTACAAATGAGGGGATTTTCTTCATAATAGAACTGTCTGCCATACCTGACTAATGTTAATAAAACGGTTGATTTCGTTAATCGCTAATCCGTTAATAAAAAGTTAACTTCGTTATAGGGTTACTATTCAAATAGGCCAAATTTAACGGAAGTTAACATTAATCGTTAATAGCTTATCGTTAAATCGAAATATACAATGCATTTTATGCGTTGTTGGATTTGTGATTTATTTATAAGACTAACGACTAGCCCCGGGTTCGCACAGGTGCATAACTGATACTAAATATACCATAAAATGTCTCTCACAGACATCACTTTAGAAATATCTAAAATTATTAGTGTTTCTCTATTATATTTTGCATGTATTATATTCATACACCTTCCTCTTGAATCACTCCATTTACTAAAAAAACGCATCAAAATCTGTTGCGTAGTTTTACAGATGTAAGCATATATAGAGACACAAACACGCAAAACGAATTTATTTTATACTATCTAATATCTATTGATTAGAAGTTTCCGCGTCTTCACTTAATCATTCTCTTTTATAAAGATAAATGACGACTTTGCCCACGTGTTGCAAGAACGTGTGTTTTTTGATAAAAAGTAGATACCTAATTAACGACGAACGGACTCATGAAAAAATAATGTAAGTTAACGTATCCGTAAACAGTTTTTGAAGTTACTTTAAATGTTATTCCGTTAATCAAAAAGTTAACTTCGTTAATTAACAATTAACGGATTAACGATCTTGTTTACAGCTTTTCTAATGTCCTAACCTAGCCTTTATTGTTAAAATACTATAGAGGTTGTATGTAACTCTACGACATTGCATCTACATCAAAAGAAAGCTAATTTTATTTAGAAACAATATGGTCTTATGAAAATAAGAATGAAAAGTTAATTCATTCATTTATCAGCTTGTTACCGTCCACTGCTGGACGAGGCAGGCAGGCTTAGGAAGCAGCGTATATGGGCGTTTTGCCCATTACACCATGTTGGGTAGAAGAATTAATAAAAGAAATTAATATAAAAAATAAAAGAAAGAGTATCGATGTGAAAATATTGCATATGAATGGAACAGAATAAATTTGGTTGTAAAACAGAAAAAATAAAATAGATATGTATTCAAA
Organism: Caria ino melicerta; assembly: GCA_018237365.1. Lineage (NCBI taxonomy): Eukaryota > Metazoa > Arthropoda > Insecta > Lepidoptera > Riodinidae > Caria > Caria ino. The sequence continues at coordinate 10,640 of DVZN01000611.1, forward strand.
TACAAGCATTTATAAGCAAATTATTACTCTAATAAATAAATGTATATTGTTTCACCAAGTGTTACATTATTCATAGGTAAACTTCTGGCTTCTATATTTGATATTTTCCATCGTCGGTTCTTGGTAAAACTTCCACATATTCATATTTTTGAGCAAATGAACACTTATATCGTTTTACAAATCACTTTTAATTTCATATTATTTATATAGCCTACCGGTTTCGCTTTTATAGCAGCATTCGCTCAAAAATATGAATATTCTGGATTCTACGCTATAATCTAGCCAAACTCCGTAAAGAATATTTAACAAACCCTATTAGGGTTGCCACAACTGTATTATAAAAGACATTGCAAATTTTCCTTATATTAAGCTATTTACTGAACACAGTACGCTAATATAATAATTATTACAACTTATTAAATTTAAACCACTAAACCCGGGTCCGGCAACCTATTCTATGACTTTTTCAGTTTTTCTGAAAAACAACGTTGCCTGGGATTTGATTTGTGCCCGATATGGCGACGGACTTTCCACCTCTCGCATCACCTTAATATCGTCGGCTAATCGTGGGTGCATACTAGTATGGACCCTTTCGTAGATATTTATTTATTTACTTAAGTCTCAGGTTCAATTCCCAGGTCGATAACTTTTCTTAAAAATGTATGACATTGCCCGGGATTGGAAAGTGTCCGAAGTGGCGATAGGCTTGCCACCTATCACATCATGGGTCCTAGTACCTTGGCTAATCGTGGGTGTTCTAGTATATCTACTGGACTTACGAGTCGTGGAGATACTAGCACACCTCTGTCTACCCTTTCGGGGATAATAGACGTGAAGGTACTTTTTTTTACTTTTATTATATTCTCGGAATATATGATGTCCTAGTTCCATAGAATGTATTTTTTGATATTATTTGCTTGTTTGCATACAAAAAACCATTGCATCTTCTGGTAAATACACACCCCCTGTAGACACCAAATATGGTAATGGTGTGTTGTCAACCCGATGCTAGTACATTTTGCATAAGTTATTTAAGAATATGTTTTCCAGTTACCTTACACTCTAAATTGATATACGACAATCGTAGGACAGTACATCCGGGGGTCCGTCTAACCTAACATTACACAAAACTCGCAGTTAGTGGTAGGTGCTATTCGTGAGAATGTGAGCGTGAGGTGAGATGTATAGAAGTTCTATAAAATAATAATTATAAAAGAAAACATTCTTAAACAAATGGTCACATCTCGCTAAGAACATTTAAACATATTAAAAATTAAGACGTTAGTATCTCAGTTTTCAAAAATCGATTTTTCATAAGATATTAAACTTTTAAGGTCTCCACAAGCTATTATGTTTTATAACGGTGACCATTTGTATGTGTGAGTCTATGTATGTGTGAGTCTACATATTATACATGTGTAACCACTCATAACTGATTGCCTTGATTGAAAATAGATTGGTAGCATTTGAAAGAGCTTTACCAAATTTATGCAATATTTGCAATGCAATTTTTTTTTGGTTGGTATTACAAGCTGGGAAGGTCCATTTGTAAGTACGCCACAAGACACATGACAGAGGTCTTATCATTCTATAATTATTTTATTTTTGCTATTGTCTGTTTTATTTTCTATTTTTGAAAGTTTATTTATTTATTTAATACTTTATTGTACACACAACTTAATACATAAACAATATGGTGACAAAAGAAAATGCACAA
>DVZN01000612.1:0-12352 GCA_018237365.1 Caria ino melicerta
TCTTTAAATAATTCAAGAGGAAGGTTTATATACATAAACCTTCCTCTTGAATTATTCTATCAATTAAAAAAAACCGCATCAAAATCCGTTAAGTAGTTTTAAAGATCTAAGCATATATAGGGACATAGGGACAGAGAATGCGATTTTGTACTGTACTATGTAGTGATAAATAATGTTTACTTTATGAGATGTAGGATCGCCATTGAATTAGATATGCCTAGGTTATATCTCAATGTGTCGGAGAGAATTTAATTTCTATTTTTCTCTCTCAGACATATTCCTTACTCCGTAAATTTTAAGTATCCCTTTCTATCTTCAAGTAGTTTTTGAGGAAAAGAGTAAAAAAAATGCATGCTCACAAACTTTGCATTTATAATATTAGTAGGATTTTGGAATCTTTTATACGAATAGATCAGCGCATGTGAAAAGGAGAGCGACATTTAGTATTTTGTTTAGCAGATGGCACTTCTCATCACGTGTTGTTTGGTGTAAAATTAAGCAAAACCAGCGGAGTTAATTAAATAACTAATTAGCATTGTTGGCGAGTCGCATATGAGATGACGTTCGTGTTGAGCGCAAACATTTTGGAACCCTGTTTGCCGAGTGTCGATTTGTTATGACACTCTCGTAAACATTTGGAGGAATAAGAGAACTTTATTCAGCCAATCACTGTGAATTTTACTTGGTAGAGTTCTATGACAACTTTATTAGATTTTATGTCATAATTTTCTACAACAATATTTTAATATTTATCAAAAACACACACTTGTACTTTTTCACAAAAACAATTTTAATTTTAAAAATTAGAAAATGTTTGAATAATAATATATGTATAAAATATAGCCCTGAAGATGCTGTGAAAGGCGAAACCGGTTGGCTGATAATATACTTATTAAAATTGTTTTTGTGGAAAAGTACAAGTGTGTGTTTTTGATAAATATAAGCTGGTATAAATTTGTATATACCCGCCAAAGCCTAAAACTGGAGAGACAACATCGAGCAAACCGATTGAACTTTACACGTAAACATTGGCATTTGTGATAATTCTGCTGCGCGTTTTCTAAACTAATTTTAAGTTTTCGCTATCTCCCTTTAATTAAATAACAATAAAAAGAGATGGGATATATTTAAAGCTGTCAAATTAGTAAACTAAGCATGTTACAACCTAGCAAAGATTTTAAAGTTTATCCCTTGTCTGGGCAATTAGACTAAGCATTAATACAAATTATAAAGCATACCAATTTGACAATAAATTCGTGCCTTCTCTTTCCCTTTTAATGTTGAGAAGGTAGATAGCGTAGCTTGAAAATGAGTTAACCGGTGTACAGCGAAAGCATCGTCATTTTAACTTAAACCAGTGGAAACAGTGCTCTCCAAAAATATCTTCTATAGAATATAGAAATGCGAAGGCATGCGCACCGACAGCGGGGTGCAAGGTGGTGCAATTGCATCTCCCTGTCCAGAAAGGAAGTAGGTACATAGAAAAAAATGACATATTTGTCTATGAAATATTAAAAACAAAATTTATAAAAATCTTGCCTTGCCACTTCTTTATTGCCACTTAAGCTTCATTAGTAGCCGACAAGCTATAAAACACCTGTGATGCAGTGGCCGGCAAAGTCTCCGGACATAAACTCAATAGAACATCCCTAAAAGACAGGTAAAATTCAGAATGTTACCTTCTAATAGACATTGAGTGATGCTTTCCTTGAGGAAGGGAGGGTTGCCACGGAAAACCACAGATGAAACTATCTATAGTGTGCACAGGCGCAAACAATACAAATCAAGAGGTCGAAGGGGTAACATCCGATATTGAAATAACATTGATTTAGAGTAAAACTAAAAAATTAAATGAAATCGTGAGTATCCCGTATAATTAATTATAATGTTAATAATACGCGTCGATTTAAGTTTAAAATCATAATTTAAAACTGTTATATTTCTAAAAGTTTATAGATTTTAGAAACCATTTCGTAAAACATGCATTTTTTTTAATTTTTACTAAAAATAAATGAAACAATACAAACTATACAAAATCAATGAAAATATGTTAATCGAATTGTTTAATTCTATGGAGTTAGCAGTTACTCGTCCGAGGTACTCGTCCGCACTCCGTAGCATCACTTGATCTAAAGTAGCGTCACTTTTACGGCACCTATTTTGATTCAACTGTCTATAGCAATCAGTATACAGGAATAATGTAAACTTTCTGCTAGGAGGATGCATCAAAATCAGTTCAGCATTACTTCCTACAAATTCATAAGTTTACAAACGTTACCTAGTTATTAAGTCATTAAATAACTAATTTTAAATTATTAAATACAAATGAAATTTTAAACACACGGTCGAAGACAATTAATATTTTTTAATGTAATTCTAAATTCTGCCTAAAATCGCACTAATAGACTGCGTTGCTAAGTTGCTGGGAGAAAGGAACCGGTTTCTTTCACGAGATATAAATTCCCACAATGAGTGATATTAGTCGGGCAGAAGCGCGAGGAGAAAAAAGATAATTGACAAAGGACAAGCACGTGCTGGTATCACTATCTCGTACTTGCACAGAGCATTATCTCCTTCTTAGAATGCGTACAGATGAAGCAGAAACAGAATCTTGTTAATATTATTCACGGGAAGTTTGCGAGGATGGGTAAACGCTTTGGCCTATGATATAATAAAACTATAATAAAATGATATAATAAAACTATAATAAAATAGACACGTTATATAGGAAGAAATTTACATTTCCAGATACTAACTAGTTTTATGAACTGGTACAAATTTATGAATATATGATGATAGAAGCAAAAATGTATATTTACAATATTAATGTATGAAAAGAAATTATTTCAAGTTCTGCACACATAAGAAGGTATTTTTAATATGAATTCTTTGAAATATTTAACTGGTCAAGATATAAGCGATTGCCTTCTTTATTGTCTTCAAAATAAAGCGCGTGTAACGTATCAAGCCTTTTAAAAAATCTTAGGGTGTTAGGGTAGACAGATGTGTGTTAAGTACTTTTTCAAATAAATGTAGATGAAATTGAATATGCAAATAGATAATGACCTAAATACATAAAGTTACAAAGACACTGATAAGATTTTTTTGGAATATTAAAATTTATTTAGATAAATTTTTTCCAATTTTTTTTTAGCATTTAAGAAAAATATCGAGCCTGATTTTTTAAGATACGCGCTTGCATCGACACCTTTAACCGACAGTATGAAGTATGGTCCTTGTTAGTGAGTTGCTTAATTTTTAAAAAATAATTGAAATATAAAACCTTTATAACCGACTAGAGATCGTCTCGATAAATCTCGATATCTCGATAAACATAAGGAGACCCAGGGGACATGTAGTTAGGAATTAAAAGTTGATTAAAATTTTAAACAAATACAAATAAATTTTTGCCTTTAAATGCTCAGTTCCAGACCATTTTTGCTTTAAAGTTTTAAACATTTTTAAATGCTTAAATTAGTAATAAAATTCTGAATTGAAACCTTAATTTATTAATGGTAAATTTCTTAATAATTTATCATAAATATGTTAAATGACTTGATAAAATATTACAAAACCCCAACCTGTTATATCTGTACTACAAACTCGAACAAATGGAGTATTTCGTGCAAAAGGTGTAAATAAACATTTTTTTATAATTAGGTATATACCATATGACGAATTTGAATATGCCAAAAAAGCATGATATTTTTCACGCGGACGAAACCGTGGGCAATTGCTAGTCTCAAATATATTTTGTATTTTATGGCTTGCCGTGGAACCACTTATGTATAAAATTCTGCATGTTTTATTCATCTTATCTGTATTTATCTACACTATGTTCGTAACAGTTGACCTTCACCGCCTCGTACCGTTCTCACTTTAGCATTCCACAAATAAGTTTGTCTCTTTCATACACATACGTCTTTTCTGTTACGAGTCGTAGTTGTACACCTTCTAATAACCGCTGGCAGCCTAGTACCACGCGCGCTGAAGAAAAGGGTTTATCCGACGTCGTGCGACATTTTAGCCCCTAGGTTTTCCGACTACAACTTTTCCGCGTACAACGTAAGAGAAAACTTCATTATATAGGTACGGTAAAAAAAAAGATAAAACCAATCAATTCATTGGAAATATTTCAATCATTCGCCATCATCGATTTACGGCGCTAAATACATACTTAGTTTATTTTGCATTCCTTGTGACTTGTGAGTAAAGTAGTTTTATTACTTGAAGTTTATTATTTACAGTGAATTTAGGTCAGATAAACTATTCTAGAATAGAATTTTGCTACCCATGACAAGTATAAATAGAAATACGGATTGGCACGACGACGTAGCGTAGCGTGGTTCGTTTGTCTGCTAAATGAGCTTTACATTAAAATCAAACAACACATTTTCGAGAAAAAAGGTAATCGAGAATAAATTTAATCTACAGGTAAGATTAATAAAATTTGGATAACTATATAAGACAAAAATGAAAAAAGGCCGTGTGTAAGGCCGAAGGCGGCAACGAAGCATATTGCAAGTTCGATGTTCATAAGAAAGTCGCGTCGTTGCTATATGCTTAAAGAATGTTTTAGCTTTTCAACCGTCTTACTTTTAACGCTACTTGAAATTGTAATTACATTTCCATGGAACACAAAAAGAAAGAAAATTTAATTCAATGGAAATTACATTTATTTTTTCCATACAATGGATGAAACTTGCTTAGATATTTTATATTAATAGTTTAGTCTTTATGATTATTCAATATCACAAAATATAATGTGCAGAATTAAACTATTTTCAGCCATAAAATGAAGTATGAGGTTTTCAATTCGACCTTTTTTTGTCACATACTTACTGATAATAATTTTATTAACATGACCAATAGAGTGCAAATTATTCAAGTATTTATTGGCAATGACATCGGTAGCAAATTAGTATCATTTTTAGGTTTAAAAGTTATTGTAACACATTCCCACGTTCTTTTTATAGTTTATTTTAGGAAATTTCCATTATATATTTTTTTAATTTTGATGAAGACCATAATAAAACTTTTATAATCAAAAACATAGGTAGAGTGCAAACTGATGTAATGATTAAGCCGAAAGGTAACACTGATAAAATTTCTTTTGGTCTAATTGAAGTTATCACGAGATGATGTCTTTGAATACTTTTAACAAAATGTTTTAAGAAAGTACCACATGCTTAGATTAATTTAATTTAATAAGGGCATTAAATGTTAGTGCTCAAAATAATATACAAAAAGAACGCAGATGCTATGAAAACGAAAGTCGATTTTGAAGTTTAAATTATAAAAATAAGATTCTAGAATTTCTTTCATTGGATCAATCTATCCAATTAATTATATTTTCTACCAACTTCGAAAACTTAAGGTTTGCTAATGTCTCCGTTACGTTTTATAGCGAGAACTTATAATTAAATAATTAACCAGAGCATTATTAAAAAATCTTGTTTCTTTGATTTTGTTTTCTTTTTCCTAGCCAGTTTTTTTCTAAAACAATGTATTCTATTAGTTATTATGACATATTAAAAAAATCAAGGAGTAAGGACGATGCCTAACTAGCAGCGAGTGTAAATGTGACACTACCATATTATGAACTAATTAAATTAATCAATCAACCAACAACTGAGTGAAAACCAAAATGGGTTACGGGACATGATGCAGCAATAATTACTAGGATAACATAGATTATCGATATGTTTACGGAATTATTTCTTTACCGATAAAATTTTGTGGGGGACAGGAGAAATGAAGATACAAACATTACGGCAAATACCAGGGGTGCATAAACACAAGGAATGCGCTCCCTTTGGATTTGGTGATGGCCGGAGGGTTGAATGTGAGGGAGTAATTTCAGCTTTACAAGCAGGGTTGTCATCATCTTAATTCTTACTTTATAAATAAGAGACTGAATATAGGAAATGGGAATGAATGCATACCCATACGGGTCACCGGTGGTGAACTGCCTGCTTTATGCAGATGACACTGTACATTTAGGCTCCACAACAACTGAGCTACAAACACTGGTCATAGTTATGAAAGACGATTGTAGTAGAAAGGCGCTTACAATGGATTATGAAGAAAACCAAAATAATGTTATTTGAAAGAGACGAAATCAGAACGGACGTAAGAGTTGTGGTTGATGATGTAGTACTAGGACAGGTACACCTTAGTAGTGCTTTTAGCAGGGATGGAACGTACACCGCGGACATAGAAAGAAGAGGGAATGCTGGGAATAAAATGAATGGAACGCTGAATAAGCTTCTTCAAAGGGAAGTGTTAGGTTACAATACTCGACTCACTTTGCACAATTCATTGCTTATTCCAACGTTTCTTTATAGAAGTGAGAGTTGGGTATGTCAGAAGAGAAATGGAAGTAGGATACATGCGGTTAAAATGCGGGCGCTCCGTAAAGTTTGAAGAGTAATGCTTGCGGATCAAATTCGCAATAGCGAGATCAAAAAAGACTCGGATTAAAAATTAAAAGTATTGGTGTAAAATTAAAAAGGGCATGCTCCGCTGGTTCGGTCATGCGGAAAGAATGGAAGATGCAAGATTGACGAAACAGATATACATTGCGAATGTGAATGCGAGACCTTGGTTGACAGTTCATGACCAAATACTCGTGCATTACCCGAGGGTGGTGTCAATGCTAAATTTAAATAATTGTTGTTAATCATAATTTAAAAATGTAAAAAGGAATTTAGTTTTAAATTGTACATAATACAGAAATATTCTCAAAACATTATGAGTGGAATTTTATGTTATACGACTAGCAAGGCTAGTAAAGAAAATGCTGTCAACACTCGACATTGGCTGGTCTATAGACGCAATAAGAAGATAAAGTATGAGTATAAGACTGTATATTACGAGAGTAGTCATAGTTGTTGTGTATTGAAAAAGTGCAAGAGATATATTGATGCGTGCAGCTTAGCTCAGCATGAGTGAGTTGTCTATAACCCGCTCATGCAGGCAACAATAAATTTAGACGTTATTATTTAAATAAAAAGTATTGAAAGAAAAACTATAATAAATTATAGATAACCCATACATGTAGGCAACAATAAAATCTAGTCATTACCAATGTCAATAAAAAGAGTTCAAAGGAAAATTATAATTATTGGATAACTTAATGAAGTTTATTTGTTATACATACTTTTTGTAAAAAGTCATATTTTTGTATTAGTAATTAAACATAAGATTTGTATTTTAAAAATAAACCAATACATATGTTACGCCCATATATTCTCGGAAGACAAGGCAAAGGTACCTACCTACATACTAGTATGCGCCCACGATATTAGGTCCCATGATGTAACAGGTGGCAAGTCGGTCGCTGTATCGGGCAGAAATGCCATCCCAGGCAACGTGAAGTCTTTAAGAAAAACTGAAAAAAAACTCATAAGAATATGTTGCCCGACCCGGGAATCGACCTCGTATAACAAAATCGGACACCGACTGCGCTCAACCACACAGACGATTATATTGTATTAGTTATTGAGAATAAATTTTTTTTTAAAAAAGCCACTGTATGGTCAATTCTTCTACCTAGAGCCTGCCTTTCGACGCGGTCTTTTATTAATAATTGTCGATTTCAATAAGTTTACAAAGACAAATTAATTTTCTTTTTTTAAATAGTATTTAAAAAAAGAAAATTAATTACAATACTATTTTTTGTAAATAGTATACCTATCCTATACTATTCACCGATAGGACTGACATAATCACCAGTTGTGTTACTTGTAACATAATGAAAAAATCTGAAACCCTAAATGTAATAAAAAATCTTTATTGTGTCATGCAAACACATTTTTCGGTCTTTAATAATTTCTTAGTAAGTTTCAATTATTATTGAACATTTTTAACTTACTATATGTCGGTTAAAGGGTAGTAGAGTATGTGTAGGTTTTCAATTGCTATTTACATTTTATCCATTTCTCTCGGCTTAGTGTATACTATTATATATCAACTCATTACACAATCCAAATCTTGTTGGCTGTACGTCAATCTTAACCACCATAAAGAACGTGAACACGACGCAGCATTCGGAATGTTATTAAGATCAATGCCGCGAGCTAATGCTACCATGAAATATTCTCGGAGCCATTCTTACGAAATTTAATCTTGGTAATCTTAAAATATTTATAATTATAGCCGTCAGCCCTGAGGCGCGGGAAGCACGCCAAATGTTTGTGACGGGCGGGCAGACCCTGAATTGGCGCGACGTGATTAGAAATACTTTGCCACTGCATCGGCCCTCTTTGTATATACTTCTGCATATAATATGTTGTCCTAATTTGATATATTAGGTTTTTCGCGGTATTTCTAGAAGTTTTTGTGACAGTTGTAAACAATTTTAGGTCTTCAAGAACAAACTTTACAGTCTTCCTTCCCGGTAGCTTTTAAGAGAAGACCAAAAGCGTTCCTTAATTCGTTCATTGTAGTCTTGATATTCGATTTGAAGTGAACATTGCTTCACCCTAATAACAAATACCAATCTTACGTATTTTTGCTAAATGACCTCTGTTAGATCCAACAAACAATCCTTATGCAACACTCGCAAACAAATCTTCACTAGAAAACTTTTGCACATCTTCATTTAATTTTTTTGTCTACTGCTTGACTGTTTACTGCGTGTAGGCCACACGTCTTAGGCGATCGTAACTCGGGACTATCAAAATATTAACTCTCATTGTAATCCAACTTATTTACACAAAACCTAACAAATAATACATCTAAACCAATGATGTTCAAAGTGGTCCAGTTGGAGCCCAGGGCTCCACGAGTGACTGTCTAGTTCAGGGTCTTATTTTTCCAATTTTGGGCTTATTTTTCCAATTTCTGATAAAACTAGAAAGAAGAGAGTCCATCGAAACCAGGAATAAAGTTCTACGAGAAAATCAAGTTCGAAACTTCTGATCTAATCACGCAACCTATTAAGGAACATGACAGTAGTTTTTGAGACTGACATAAGATGTGAAGGACTATGGTCCTCCCCCTTTCTGTAATGTAGTTACAAATATTTGAAATTCTTTACTTTAATAAGCATAATATATATTATACCTGCATAATTTTTTTAAACACTTTTTGAGCCCCATAAAAATCCATTCCGTTGTTTGAAAGAAATAGTGACAGTGGTCTGCTTCTTACAGCACATGATATACCTAAGCTGTAATATCAGCAATATATATTTTCCTAATTGGTAAAACACATAAACCTTCCTAATGGTAACGTAAGAAATGGTACGGCTTAAAAATAGGATTATATGCATTTACATATACAAATATATAAATGCATATAATCTTGTGCAACAATATGGCTATGATAAGTAATATTATAAATTACTAGCTAGAGAGTCGCCCGGCTTTGCACACGCGCTTATTTGTTATAAATCTTTGAAATTCTCGCCTTCTATTCACTGCAATAATGCATGTATTATAGTTTTTAATAACAGTTTAAATATTATAATTTAAGATAATATAGTTTAGTAAAGCAGCCCTCCTTTTGAAGCACTCTGTCTAAATTGATAAAAAAATGATATGTATTATGAACATATCTAGTCACACAGAGAGTTAAGGCGAATGAGAATGTAAATTCTAACGATTCCTAATATTATGTGGTGTGATTGTTTAAGCTGGCTGAAAACATCAATATGAATGTATAAAAATATAACCATCCTTCGAATTGTCGAAAAACAATAAAAAATAAATTATATCATTTCCACAAAAATAAACGATGGTAGGTAATTAGAGCATACTAAATTTTCAAACCTCTTTAAAAGGTGCAAACTTCTTGAAAGTCTTAAATCACGTCACGAGGACTTCTTTGAGCCAGTGTTTTATGCTTTTAGTCTCCATATTTTATCTATCCAAAACAATATTAACGAATAAATCAAAAGTAATTTATATTTCTGTCATAAGCCCCCAATGTTGTCGACCACTTGCTGCGGCGTTATTATCTACTCGACTCACTTTGTTTGCTTTTGATAATCCCTCTCCAAGCGATAATAGGTGCTAATTCTAAATACATAGCAATCATATTCGTTTTTATATCATATGAACTTGGGCCATGCTTTAATTATGGAGCCCGAAATGCTTCTCCAATTCATGTTTTCCCAGTACTTGAAAGTCGACCTTATTCATTTTAGCAGAGACGCTTTACATGAATCATAGGGTGGAGGGGGGGCTTATAATAATTGTGTGTTTATTGGCATTTTGAGTAAGGAGAAAAGAGGGTCGTCGCTAAGGGTGATACGTGGACCGATAAATTATCGATTTTTTTCATTACTAAAATAATGATCGTTTGCCACGATTGTTCGTGTTTCGATCATTGAAAATCACTCACAAATTATACTACTGACAGCAGTGAACTTAATAAGAATAAAAAAACACAATAACTTATCATTATGATCGTTATCACAAGTTGAGCTCACTATCACATGTTTTTTTCTTTTTAAGTTTATATTATTACACACGTTACAATATTTTCAATAACATTCGAAGAAAAGTGTTTTTAGCTGCTATGTTGAGTTTTTTTGGCAAAAAAGCATAGGTGCTCGATAAAAAAGTATTCTTGATACAAGAGTTCGCGTCACTGACATGCTTTAAGGCTGTGACGTGTTATACCAATATTTAATTAATGAACCATGCAATAAATAGCTAAATCAGTAACGCCAAGAATTTAAGTTTACAAATTATAGAATTTTAATCATCTTTAATTTAAAAAGAAGTTATTCCAAAGTTGTGCACTTCTTTTGATAGTCCCCGTGGGATCACTTTGCTATCTATCTTTTAGTCTGTTGCGTGAAAGCGTAAATCGAACTAAATTTTATACCAAACATTCGAGGATCAACGATCTCTTTCAGCACTCTTTCTCTTTCAGGTACAAAAAACATTATTTTTCTTCTAGTTGACCCAGAATCATGAAATTTTTCCGAAGCAATGTTTTTACTCACACCTACAATTATTTATGAGTTCGCTTGCACTTGGGTGATTTTTCTCACTAGGCACATTGTTCGTGTGTAAGTACCAATATAACCTAAGTTCCAACTCTAGCATAGTCGTTAATAATCGCTTGTCAGATCGTTATCGCACGATACGCCTGTTCATTGGTAATTACAATTAAAAAATGGCAATGAAATGTAAATATTACGCCATAAAAGCTGTGTATGCATTAATTGTGAAATTCTGATTACCATTTAATAGTTAGAGGCGGTGCGTTCGTGGAGCAAGCGCCGACTACATCCGCTAGATGTGGTGTGATGTTATCTTTTAAACGCGTGACCGCGAGTAAATCGTGTTTCCTACTATCTAGACACGGTAGTCTATCAAACTGTAGTTTAAAATAAAATCGATATTTAACTGGCCACAAAAATCTTAATTCGTAATGAATATGTTGATGCCAAGTACACAGCTTAACCTTTTCATTGATCAACGCTTTTCAACCAAAAATCTAGTTTTATAGTCGAATCATTACAGCATTCAAGACATTTCACACTACAGCTGATTTAAAAGACGCCGTAACATTGATTTAGTAAGTTTTTCTGCCACCGCGGCGCTAGTTTTGTTTTGTTTACGAGATGGCATCAACAATATAGGCGTGTGTTGATGGTTGCAAGTTGTTTTATTGTGAAAAAAGTCAATCACGATTATTATTTCATAAATTTTACGGTGCCATTTCAAATAAACAGCACATAATGACAATAATTACTTTTTATTAATATAATAGTTATCCTAACAAAACGACGATTAACTACTTAATAGACCGCCGTCCAGCTACACTATTGAACGTTGTGATCAGCCACTCAATTAATTTGCGTTTATATGTTTGGTTGAAAGGTGTTGTTCAATGAAAGGGCTAGCTGTGCAATTAAACGTCAGTTTCAACCACTTGGCTGCGACACATACATCCCAAGATGCGGAGACGGGATGGGGGAGTAAATAGTTTATTAGTTAAGCTTGACAGACATAGAAAATGATAAACGTGACAGCGTAAGTTAAAAAGGCGCGAATACATTGTGTCAAAATTGCCCGTGATGCGAACCATCAAAGTGATTTGATATAGGAGTGCAAGCAAGCAGACAGACTCTCGTATTGCAAGAAAAACACGTTACCTACAGACATTTGCCATAAAGGTTAATAGTACTTTAGCAACCTGGAACCGGGATTGTTAAGTATTGTGCAAAAGTAAGATTTTGTTATTATTTACCAGTATTTTATTTACAATCGATATCGAAGCCAAAAATATAGTTTTTAGGTTTTTGTCTGTTTGCCTGTATGTATGTACGGGCTAAACTCAAATAGTACTGCATGGATTTACTTCAAATTTTGCATGGATATTACTAACA
>DVZN01000613.1:0-12347 GCA_018237365.1 Caria ino melicerta
CAGCATCATCAGGGCTAAAAACTTAACTAGTAACTTAAGTTTTTAGCCCTGATGATGCTCTAAAAGCGAAACCGGTAGGCTATATAAATAATATCAAATTAAAAGTGATTTGTAAAACAGTACAAGTGTTCATTTACTCAAAAATATGAATATGTGGAAGTTTTACCAAGAGCCGACGGTGGAAAATATCAAATATATTATTTTGTCAATACCAACACTTACTTTAATTTCATTTATTTGTATAGATGATACTTAAAATAAAAACAGAAGACTAATAGCATTAATTTCATATTAGGTCGCGAGTCGTCCCTCCCTTACGTATCTCCAGGCGATGGATAACTTTACACGGGTGCCATTTGGAGCCTATCTCTCGCAGAGTGACTTATCGGTAAGTTTCAGGGCAATATATCAAAGTAATCGGTTTAATTTCTCATCTCCTACTAGGGGAGAACTAATGTTTATTTCTTGCATGATATGGAATTGATTTATAATACTATGATGCTCTATTGAGACAGGCTGTTAGGTGATTTGGTGAATGAGGATTAAATCAATAGTTTGCTAAGTTACTTATATTTTATCTAAGAAAGGTATATTTTATGTTTCGTATATAAATGTATCTTAGTATGGATTTGGCGTAAATATATTTAAATAAATATCATCACGCCCGTATATCCTCGAAAGAGAAAGCAGGGGTACATACTAGTATGCGCCCACGATTGGCCGACGACATTAGTTCCCAAGATGTGATGGGTGGCAAGTCCGTCGCAAATCGCAAAAGTTATGTTTTTATAAAAACTGAAAAAAATCATACTGAACAAATTGCCCGACCCGGGAATTGAACCCGGGATCTCTCATGTCAAAAACGGACACCGAAACTACTCGACCACGGAGGCGATAGATAGATGAGACGATAGATATGTGTTCAAATGAACACTTGTACTGTTTTATAATTTTAGATCAGAATTTGAAATGTATAATTTATTGGATGGAAGGTACACCGTGGATGTAAAAAGGAGAGTGACTGCTGGGAATAGAGTGGAAAGCATTGGCAATTTTTTCCTTAAAATCGATCAAGATAGGTCCCATGTCTGAAAAATTCGGCCTTGAAAATTGACAAATAAATTTTCAAATACATGAAATATAGAAATTCACTACTTATTCCAACGTTACTTTATGTAAGTGAGAGCTGGGTATATCAGAAGTATGAGAGTAGATTAAATGCGGCTGAAATACGTTCGTTTGTGCGTAAAGTTTGTGGAGTAACGCTCGCGGACCGAATGCGCAATAGCGAAATAAGAGAAAGAGTGGGATAGAAAGTATCGGTGTGGAAATGCGAAAGGGCATACTCCGATGGTTCGGTCATGTAGAAAGAATGGATGATGCAAGATTGACTAAACATATATTATACAATGCGAATTGAATGGCTGTAGGTACCCGAGGAGACTTAGGTTGACATTCAATTACCAAATCGCCCGTGTATTATCCGACGGTGGTGTCAAGAGTCTCCGAAACCGGCGTGTATGTATGAAGAATAATGAATGTGGAGAACGCTAGGCATGTATGTAAAAGTCGTGACATCGTGAAAGACGTGACACTCGATACTCTCTGCCTACTCCGTAAGGGACTTGGCGTGAAGATATGTTGTTGTAGAAAGTAGTAAAAGCGCCATCTGTCCGTTTACATGTAATGTCTGAAGCTTTAATCACTAGACCACCGAGGCTTCACTCTAAACCATTCTGATATACATATTGCGCTATTTACAGGTATACTTAGTACCAGATCCGAACAAAGAGACGAAACGCAAAACGCGGGTACTGAAGCGGAACTCGCACCCCAGTTTCATGGAAATGCTCGAATATCGATTACCACTGGACGTAATAAAGACGAGAAGTCTGCAAGCTACCGTTTGGAACTACGATTCGTTACAAGAGAACCAGTTCCTGGGTGGAGTGGTGATTCCTTTAGGAGCGCTTAATCTAAGACAGGAGACCGTTGCCTGGTACCCCTTGGAGTATATACCTCGGTAGCTAGTGTACGCTCGCTCCGCCATGTGGAGCGTGGACTTAGGTAGGTGACAATTTATCGACGCGCAGTAGCGAAATATTTCCTCATAATTAATAGCTAATCCATAATCATTGTTTATAAAGTATTGTATCATGAAATAAGTGCTTTTCGATGCTTTTTTTGTTAATTTTTCAGTTATTATCTTATCAAAAAATCGTACATTATGTCGATTCTTTAAACGTATTTGTAGCGTTCATCTTGTAGCTAGAATGAGCATTATGTGTATGTAAAGCGTATATATATAAACAAAGATTTTAGGGCTTCTTCAGGGCTATTTATACTAATGAAGGTACACTTATAACGGAAATTGTAATGAAAATGATTCATAATTAAAATTGTTTAACAACAAAATGTCTATAAAGATGCTGTAAAAACGAAACCGGTTGGCTTAAAATAAGCAATAAAGTTATTTGTGAATAAAATATAAGTGTGTCTTTGTTTATATATTTACAATGGAATTCCACTAAGTGTCAACGAAAGTGAGTCTAGGATATATGATGGAAATATAACGCGCATGCTGTGAAGTAATGCACATAATGCGGATGTGACGTACATGATGTCGGTGTAACGCACACGATGCGGGTGTAATGTACATGATGTGGGTGTAACGCACACTGTGCGGGTGTAACGCACATGATGTGAGTGTTACGTGTATTTTGAAGATGTAACGCACATGATGTGGGTGTAACGCGTATTTTGCGGACATAGCGGAAGTAAATAATAAGGGTTTACGCGCCAAATGAGTCTGGTTTCCTTATTTGAATTGTAGGAGCTATGCGATATCTTCAAGATGGCGCCACTAAGTCCAATAATTTAACTTTCAGTCTCATAAATTGTATGATGATAAGAACGCTGGGAGCCCTTACTTATGACTCCTTAAAATCATTCTGTATCATACAATTTATCAACTCGAAAAGGTATCACGTATGCAATAAAGTTTCTGTTTGACGTTGACAGGTATTAATATTGTAACAATATTGTTTTAAGGAGTTATGATAAGATCCCTGAACTGTATACAAGACGATATAATGTGCAATACACTTTTATAAGAGACTTTCACGATCCAAGTAGGCATCGGCTGACGTCTGGCCAAAGCTAACGTTTAGATAGGAATCAAAAGTATTTTAACTATTTATGTAATATTGTGATCAAACCAAAATATTCAACTGTATGTAACAGTAGATCATTATGTATGTCGATTTTTAAACTGTCTTCTTAGTAGGGTGATAAAAAAGAGTCGTGATCTCTCGCGCATAGAAAGTGATTCTAAAAAATAGCTTCAGGGTCAATTATCGAGTCTATATCTAAGTTTTAATCACTAAGATCTAACTAAAACTTATTTTTAAAACGTTTTTGTTTAATGGCGTAGTATACAATCATTGTAAGAGCGAGGATCTTTTTAAAGCTCTTGCAACCATTGCTTGTCTATATTTCGAGTTTTCTTATTAAGAAATTAAATAAGACTTGTAGTATGAAAAACATATGGGGAGTAAAAGCGTGTGATATACTAAGAGTGACGTGGTAACGCCTTTTCGAATGGAATTGAAACCGAATATTATAAGATTGGCAGTGAAGCCAAGGAGAAATTCCAACAGATTGGATTACAATATTTTGAAAAAATTAAGCGTTCTTGGAAGTAATGAATGAATGATGTATTAAAAAACCGTGGCTCAGAAATTTACAATTCACCAACTGATTTCAACATTTTAATTCTTGATACAAAGGGTATTATTATACTTGTTGGGTCTCATGTAAATTTGAAGAAATAATACCAGCACGATCGCAGCCTGTACAAATTTTAATAAACCTTTTTGGCACTTTTTATTTCAACGCTTTTCTGGATTTCTGGAAAATTAATTATAAATTATATAAAAAGTTAACGTTAAAGTTCATTCGTAAGTACCTATTTGCTCATAATTCTTTGAGTGTCAAATATTTATATTCTAATAAATATTTATATTTAAATAGAAAACATGTAATACTTCGATAGGGTTCATAAAGTATAAAAACTCGAAACTCCGAATAGTAATGTCATTAAAACAGTGATTATTATGAGCAGAGTTATGAATATTTTGACCTACCTACTTATAACCGTTTTAGCAAATCTTGTGTTTTTTCGTCTATTTTTTTTTAAATAAACAGCTAACATAATATTATAATTTTAATATTTTCTCGTAAAGTGTCACGTTCTGAAGCCAATAACCAATTAAATATTACCAATATTAGAGATTGGGGGCGTATATAATATTCAAAAAGTGTCACTTTACATTTTGAATGAGATGAGTTTTGTTGTATTGATGTTAGGTTACCATCTTCAAAATATTATGTGTAAGCACGTAAGAAGTTATAATTGTTAAGCGTAACAAGATAAAAAACTTTCTAAAAAAATATTTTTTGCGTTATGTTTGTAGGTTAATGTCTCCATACATAATTTTGATATTTTTTGTTAATTATTGTATTTTTTTAATAAGTTTAATGTGTCCTAGAACTTTGCTTCATGATTATACAGCGTGGCGCCGCATAGGTGATCTTGATTGAACACACGGGTAGTTATAGGTAAGTATTAAAAAATTAATGTAAATTATCTGGAATCTTTAATTTAAAAAATGATTTCCTAACAAGCATTTCGTTTGATTAAATTAATGATTTCACATAACTTTCTTTTAATTTTTAATTACTGACCTCTGGTACAACCCGTGTGATCAATTAACGTCAACAGTACGGCGCCACGCTGTATATAGCGGGTTAAAAAGCTAGGTATATAGAATTCAAAGATTTTAAGGAGTTTGGTAGACTGCGGTAATTTATATGTATGAAACACTGATAATTTAGAGGTTTCTAATGTGATATCTGTAAGAGACATTCTGTGGTATATTTAGTATCAGTTTTGCACCCGTCTGAAGCCGAGGTGGGTCTCTAGTTCAAAATAAATCATGAAGCAAAAAAAAGTAAGTAGGTAGTATTGTAAACAATAACTTTTTATAAAACTTAGTAACTACTTCAAGTCGTTGATAAAATTTATATATTAATATTTAATCATATATCTAAATGTATAGCCAAATGCTTTATAAGTTAAACTTATAAGAATACATATCTTAAGGCAGCATTTTTTTAAATTTTTCTATACATACCCTTACTCAAAAAACTCTATATCTTTAGGCCAATTGCATATCAATTTAATGTGTACTTTTTTATTTATAATATTTTTTTATTTAATTTACATAAAAGTCCCATATGTCGTAGTGGTGTGTCCCTCGTCTCAATTATAGCGGGCGTTCAATACTTCATATTCAAAAATCCATTGAACTATAAAAATCACCGTCCTTAAAACCAAAAAAGATTAAATAATCTAAACATTGTATTTTTTATAATAGCAATATTAGCCCATAAAATATAAAGCACGTGTGAATTAAAATAAATAATGCCCAAAGGTTTAACTAAACTCAATCATTGTTAGACATGTACTTATATTTTTCAAATCAGGGATGTTGATTTCAGATCTGGATGTAGGTTTTAAATATGGTTGCGGATATAAAATGGTGATATGATAATCCTAATCATCTGTTAGTTTCGGATAGTTTCGGTTACGGTCATAATCATTTATTGCAGAAAATAGGATTGTTTACGTTAAGGTGTTATAGAATAAGATAATGATATAGTTCATTTCCATTTCACCATTACCATGGCATGCAATTAAAAATGTAAAATATTGGCTTTATCTCTAAGTTCTAGGGCCGACAGACTGAAGGATATAAGTAACAAAAATCGTGACAAATTTGGTATGCTTTTCAACATAAGTCACATTTCTTTATTAATTGTCAAGTAAGAAGTAATATAGTTTAGTTATATGACCATTTGTGGGTGCTATGATAAGGATCTATTCATGCTAGACCGTGGCGTGCACGGGCCGTGCCACGTACGGGGCACAGATGAGGCGATTCGTGATCAAATCGTCCGAGCCTCGTGGGGACTACACGTATATAATCACAGACTACTTAAAGTTCATAATACACCGAGTGTGTAACAAAGGGACACGGCCGAGCTCCGTACAGGTTGCGGACGTCGCACGGTGTATCATAAACAGCTTTATACAAGGTATCCCAAAAAGTAGTGTCAAGCGGAACTCCAGAGATAGGACACCCCTTAGGGTATCCGAATTACTTATGCTTATGTTTTGCGATTTTGCACAGTTGTCGATTTTTTTTGTCATAGTTCTCAAAACGTAAATTTTCACTTTACACTTAGATTTTCATAATTTCCATCAAAGTTAAGGAGCTGAATCTTTTAAGCGGAAATGTACACCTCATGGCTATTCAGATACAAAAACAAAAATCCTAAACTGTCACCAACTTTTTTTTAGAAATTCTTAAAGTTGTTCAAATGTTCATAAAGTTTTAAGCCCGTGCCTCGTACGGGGCACGACCCGCCCCAGGCACGATCTAGCATGAATAATCCGTTAATTCGTAATAAAAATAGTAGTAAAATTTTATAAAGTATTTTAATCGTGGAAAGTTGCCATTATGACTTATGTTCTTTAGTCAGCCCGCCATAAAGTTATTATTTGGTATTACAATAAAACAGATGTCATAACATATAATTTAGGCTCATCTGAGATTATTCGAAACATTAATAACTGAATCAGATACAGTTATTGATATAATTGTATTTCTGATATACGATTATACGGTTGTTGAGTTCCGTAACATCCCTGTTTGAGTTAAATATTTATTGGCAATTAATACATTCCAAAACTTAATTTATATAATATTTAAATACTTCTTATAAGCCTAATAACGCGGTTATTGTATATGAACTGTGGTGCTTTGTAGTTTGCTATATTTATAAGAATTAAAATATATTTTTACGACTGTGTGTTTAGATTATTGTAATTTTAGATCTGAGTGTTTAATGTTATATATGGTGTCACTTTGGTGGTTGTTTTTCCAAATACTAATTATAATCGCTGTTCTTCGTCCCCGAGTACCGTTACTATATAGAAATGAAATCAGTTTATGTCTTTATTTTTAAAAAAGGGAAATCTTATTCACCTTATCCGGGTGGCAAGCAAAATAATGCCTAATATTTAATGCTTACGGAGGAGTAATGGAAAGTAAGGTAGTTGGTAAACTTACTTTTGCACGAATCCTAACAACCCGGCCTCCGGTTGGCAACACACCATTACCATCTTTGGTGTCTATAAGTGGCGTGAATTTCTTACCATCAAGAAATCCGTCTACTTCTTTGCCTTCCAATACTATAAAAAAGTCTTTAAAAGTAGTTTAAACTAAATTAACTTCAAATTCTATCATATTAAATAGTGCAATTTAATCATTTTTTAAGTCCAATATTCGTATTTGAATTTGTGATTGATTTTAAAAGATTTTCTAAATGTTTAAATCAACACATTTGTAAATAGTCCACATTGGAATAATGAAAGTGGTGACCGCCAATGGTATATAATAAAATAAATACGCACAAAAATGTAAGCGTGATAATAATAATTATAAATGATATTTATTAACGATATTTTTAATAATAAGTAATTATTAATTAATTCAATTCAATTCTTGTGATATGGCTTCCAGTCGTTTTTCACAACTTATTTAGCCAATGTCGCGTCTAAATTTATTTATAATCAGTCATTCAAAACTTATTGCTAAATCGCAAATAATTTGAAATGTTGCGAAATTAAAGCCCTTAATCATAATACGCGCACAAGTGTTTTTTTTTAATAGAACCGAGCTGTGTAATTTTGGTCTAAATAACACAATGTTTATTTTTAAGACCCATTTTGCATTAAATGGTGATATTTTTTGTTTTATTTTTTTTTACAATAATCCATTTATTTTTTTACATATGTTTGTGTTTTTTGGTAAAGATTGTCACTATCGTAGAAAAACATCCACTAGAAAAACACCGTGTATATATTTTTTATTATTTAATAATGATCATTTTATAGATCTGTTTCTACTAATATATTTAGAAAACTCCTTTTTTTTTAAATCAAGTAATTTGATTCCTTAATTTTAAGATGTGATAGGATTTATCAAATCGAAATCTTTCCTCGAAAAATTTTATTCAAAACTGATGATGTATTTTAGACTAATGTATGTAATTCATAAAATCGTAATAACATGTACATATTTTATAACTCTGTACAAATATTGATTAAAATTCAGTTATTTAATATGGATACTAAATTCAATCGTAATTTTTTTTTAATTAATATAGAAAATATTTCCTCAATGAATATCATCGTCGATAAACTCTAAGAAACTGGTGTCGTTAGAGGTCCGATTTCAAAATAGATTTTTTTGACAATCATTTTTCGTCTGATTCAATCTGTCGTGGTTCAATGAACACATCGTCCCGCAAGGGGCAATTTTGCGGGACGTTGTGTTCATTGAAACACGGCAGTGTCAAACATGGCCGCCACTATGATAGTAGCTCCGGATCGAAACGATTCCTCCCATAAATAATTTAGGTAAGACTTGGCCTTTAGCGAAGGTTCGTTCTCACCAGGGATACCTAAAATTCTCTCAATTCAAAATGTCAAATAGAGCTGTAGAGGCCGAGCCGGCTGACAACCATAAATTCATTTCGAAAAAAGTGGCATAGTCGATAAACTTGCACATAGAGAGACCGACCTACAACTTGTAAGGTTTTTGTAGGTTATGGTCGTCTCCTACTGCAAGGATAGTCGTTTGCTTGCCCGATGTTAAAAATGATATTTGGACTTATAATAAAGTGGCTGCTAATTTATAGCTGACATATATCAGACACCGGCTTATATTGGGTTTTCCAATTCATATACAGTTTATTCCGGGCTGGCTCTACTCAGCCGATCGTTCAAATAATTTTAATATCTTCTTGGTTGATGATTCAATTTAGCATTGAAATATATATGTTATAAGTTTTAGGCCAGAATATTAATTAATATATATTTTTTATTTAGTCCAATCTAATGACAGCTTTGACATTATAAAGTCAATCAATCAATTTTTTGTTTATTTGGACTCAACATTATAAAGCCTGGTGTTTTTTTTCTGGTGTTTTCTGTTAATTCAATTTGAAAGATTAATGAAACAGATCTAATGATTATTTTATAAAAAAATATATTTAATAGTTGAGCTATCGCTATTTTTTGCAGATTATATAATCATGATTATAAATGTGTTTATTATTTTCACTAAGGCGAAAATATTAAAATTTACGCTTTTTGTATTTCTTGAAACATAGTACTTGAAATATAAACGTTCTTATTTTATTTAAAAAACTCAAATATCTAAAAATATATAAAATAGAGAACGTTTTTCAATGACATCTAAAAATTGTATCATATTGTTACTTATGATTTATGATCTATCTATCATACACGCTGATATGAAATTGATCTACTAAATTAAACATTACGGAGATTGTCATTCGAAATTAAAGTTCCTCTTTTGCACAGAGTATTAAGGTAATAATTACTACATTTATTTTTCAAGCCGATTTTATTTAAGACTTAAGAAGGCTTTTTGACGATGTTCAATATATGCTTCGCGATAAACAGTGACAGCATCATGCATGACATTGACATCTGTCAATGTGAAATGTAACTGACACTTGTCAATGCGCCTTCTTATTTTGGTGATCGACACTAATAAATTTGGAAGGTAGAGATATATTAGGAAAACTATCTTATTTAGAGATAAGACTAATAAAATGTCCAGCAAATTTGGCGCTGATGTGCCAACATTGTATGACGCCAATATAGCTGTTATAAACGAAGTAAAGTATGCTGAGTAGAAATATTAAATTCTTTTACTTTAGAATTTACCTTAATGATTTTATCATTTACTCTCTACATAGAGTGTCAGGCTATATGGCTACTTTTTGACAGGCCAACTTTTCAACACAAATGCGTAACAATAATGTTATACAATTTAAGATTGATTATTGAAACAGTCTGTATAACAATCTGATCGAAATTTCAATCGAAGATCGGCAAGAATTGATTGTGATCGCTTATTGGGATCCGCCGTGAAGCTGTAGAATTGCGATTTTATTTTGTGACGGTCACCGCCTTTACCTCGCTCATAATTGTAACATTATCACTACAATAATTTCAGGCTTCCATTACTGCTCAAACTAATGGGCGAATCTAGTATAGCGCTTGTAGCAGACTGAAAGTGTACGTTGTATATAAATTTAGATTTTGTAATAAAGTATTACGAACACCCAAACATAATATGTGTGTTGTATATTAATAGTTGTAATAAATACATTTTGGACGTTTATATTTTTTATTTCATTTGCCTGTAGGTACCCGGGTAGGTGCCTAGGTTGACATTTTATGACCAAATCGCTCGTGTATTAATCCGAGGGTGGTGTCAAGTTTTCGAAACCGGCGTGTATATATGAAGAGAGTAATGAATGTGGAGGAAGCTAGCCAAGTATGTAGGAGTCGTGACACTTGGCACTTGATACTCTCTGCCTACTCCTTAAGGTACTTGGCGTAAATATATGTATGCATGTGAGGGATTGCGTGAAGTTGGGTGTGGTGAAGTCAAATGACCTCGAGAAGAGTTGCTTAAAAATCAAAATTCATGCGAAGCCGCGGGCAACAGCTAGTTAATTAATAGGCAAGCATTTGACCGCCATCTCACCTGATGTTACGTGACGATGTGTGTGATGTGGATGTGGAAGATGGATCATGCCTGCCTAGAGCCTATTCATTCGGGCCAAGTTATAATATTCCGGAAATACACTCGCAGACCGCGAATTCCAATCCTTCGCCGTTTGCATTACAAAATACGAGCCAAATCGCTTTGTGCGGATATGTGGAATATCGACAACATAAGGGTGAAACGATCGCTAGCGCCTTATATGTCGGAAGAGGAACAGAGCTGTTTGAGTTAGATCGCGTAATGAGGTAGGTATCTATTACCTACTAAGAGCGAAATAAGTAAAACATGGTCAAAAACTGGTTATTAATAAAATGACTAGATAATTTAAACTTAAAGATAACTATATTTAAATATGTTAAATGACAACTTCGTCGTCTTCTGCTATTTTCAATAAATAATTATCAACGCCATATTTTCTCCTAGCCAGCCCCTTCTCGCCCAAAAAGTATGGGCTTTCGTCCGTGGTGGGTAAATAGTAGATTCCAGGGCGAGAAAAATTCGTCCCAGAACCTAAAGAATTAGTCACGAGATCCCCGTCGTAGCAACTTCCATGCCTTGCGTGGGCCACGGAGTCACACCGCACTGCTAAAAACTTATCCGGATGGCTATTGGATAATATCCAATACGATGCCGCTCGTACATGACTGCAGACTGCAAAACACGGTAATAGAAATTTGCCTCTCGACCAAATTTGATTTTCACCTGTAAAAATGGATGAAATCTTAGATAAATAAATATCCCTGGACAAATCTCACTTATTGATCGAACCTCAAAGTAAGAAAATTATTTGCTTGTGCTATGGGTGTTCAATGATATTAAATATAAATACATACATATTACATATATACATACATATATAATATACATAGAAATACATATGTAAATACCAGAATATACTTATTTAATAAACACCCAGACCTATAAATGCTTACGTGTATGTTCATTACACCTACGCGAGCCCTGGTCGGGAATCGAACCTTGCTATTCGTCGACGTGGCAAGGCAATACGCTCACCACTCGGCCAGCGAGACAGTCATACGGTTAGATCATATAAACATACAACATAACTTTAATTGTCCTTTCGGGGTAGGCAGAGAGTATTGAATGCACGGAATAGCTAAATGCGGTTGGAAAGGAAATTGTAGCTGTTTTCCATCACCTTAAGAGCACTCAGAAAATGTACTTAAGTTAAAAAAGACTCATTGGTACATGGCGGGGATTGAATTTGGACTACTCAAATGGCAGTCCCAAGCTCTAATCAATAGTCCACTCATTCTTAGTAACTAAAAAAATTGATTGTCTGTAAAGTCGGTTTACAGGCGATATTTGTACGTGATAGCGTCATAAGAAAACGTTGATAGAAAATTGCATACTTTTATGCATAGGCTACCTAATTTCACAAAGTTAAAAATACTAACCTCCATTGGCGTAAAAATCAACTTGTGCTATAGAGTCAGCGATGCCTAAAACGTCTATGTTAGTGTGGAGAGCGTCCACTTTATAAGCTGCGAGGGCATTGAAACGGTCCCAGGGAAGTTTTTCATTTTTTCTATGTTCATATTTATATAATCGTATCAACAAAGAAATAAGTATCAGTGACAAATCTAGATC
>DVZN01000614.1:0-12342 GCA_018237365.1 Caria ino melicerta
AGTAACATTTTCATGCACCTATCAAATGAGTTTATTGTTACAGATAAAATTCTCATTTTTTTTAATTGGTCATTAGAAAACGAGGTAATGTCCAATTTTTCGTTTTTAACATTTTTCTAATTCCCTGAAGCGGAGGTTACGCTTAAACACTTTAAACCGACCACAATTATTGTTTTCTTACCATCAGTACAGCCATGTGCTTATGTTTCGTAATAAGAAAAAGTCTACAAATATTATGTTTTTCATCTAATAATGTTATTTAAATTTTGAACTATACAATGATATTGTGATAAATATGGGATGTCCTAAGGTCAACCTCATCTGCACATTGTAAACCAGAGACTACACAGATATACAATGGTCTATTTTTATATTCTGTGAGAAAGTGAATTAGCAGAGAGTAAGATAGGTGCATGTTTATTTTGTTGCTGGGATGTTAAGCATCATTATAAGTTTACCTGCTACTCTAAACTCCAGACTAGGGCACAGACATGATTACAGCTGCAAGTTATATTCACATAGGTGAGTTCATGCGCAGAACTCTCAAATCACACCACTCTATGCTAGTAATTATAACAGCAAAATTCTTTTAAAAATTTGTTGTCTATTAAACAGCTTCATTTGGTGAGTACACACCCTTATCCAGCGACAGATAAAAGGTTAAAATAATGATGGGGTAGGTGAAATGGATGAACATTCTATACATTATTTTTGGATAGGATTATCCAGTCATCTTATTACATGTGAAAAGTATAAGTACCGTTTCAAATTTACATTGCCCAAGAAAAATTAAATAGACTTTAAACTAATTCAGCATAACACTGGATTTCTATTATATTATTATTTGCTGCTTGTGATACTCATTTTAATGATAATTAATGAGATCCCACAAATTTACTAGTAACATTCAATTCCATTCTTGTTGAATGGCTTCCAGTCATTTTTCACAACTGATTTAGCCAATGAGAAGCACAAAAATAAATGTGGGTAAAAATGTATATTTTTTCTTTTGACATTATAATGTTATTGAAATAAGAATTTTAAAATATCGTATAAAACTTTTCCTGCTATAGAAAATATAATGTGATAAGAACCACAACAATGCAAGAATATGAATGTTGATAATATGTCAGCTAACTACAAAATAATAATATTGATTATTTTATACACATCCTACAATTTCGTTTGTAGTTAAATAAAAATATAAATTTACAGACTGCTTAGTATATATAAATCGTAAACATAGCTTGTTTTTTTAATAAATAAATTACGGAACCATCTGTTTAGTTACAATGCAGCACGTAGCAATTATCTAATGTGAAAGTAGATGTAAGACAAACAAAGCATCTTACCTTAGATTATTTCTATCCATATTTTAAAAAGATTCGCTACACACAATCTCTAATTAAAACTTTAATAAGTACTCTAACATTCACTTAAGTGTATATAATACAACTAAATTTAAATTAAAAATTAAGCATTTATTTTACAAACTATAAAAATTATCAAAAAGAAAGATAAACACACAGGACGCCACATATGAGTGACATAAACACAGATTACCAATTTATAGACAATAAATAAAGTAAAGTTTAGAAATTGAAAAAAAACCCATAAGATTTATACAAAAAATATTTTAGTAGGTAGATAATTTTTAGGGTTATATTTTAAATAAAAACCATCATAATGACTATTTATTCTTATCTAATACTCAAAAAATAATATACACTTTAAAAAATAGTTTCTTTTTAAAATTAACTGCCGCCTCTGGGTATTGAGTTTTTTTTACATATAATATGGGTATTCTTTGATTGCAACTGTTCGCCAGGGCTGCTTCCACAGCTCTAAATGACTTTTGGCCAAAAGAAAGTATTTTATCGATATGTCAAGTGACTAATAAACAGAAACCTACTTTTGGGCCAACAAACCCTACCCTAAAATTGTCTTCTGAGCCCTGTGAGACCAGACCACGGCTAAGATCAGCGTCATAAAATGAAGTTATAAAAATATTGGGCATATCGTGCTGCCACTATTATGGTGGAGATAGACCGAAACAGGGAATCTGTGGTGTAAATTATGCATTGGAAACTGTAATCGGATCATCAGATTCAAAGAGTGTAATAACTTGCCTATGCATGACATCAGGATCCACCGATGTGCCTGTAGCTATGTGGTTTTAAACATGATTTACCACTCCGTTGCCCCACATTGGCATTGAAGTCCCCCATCACAACCCTAAAATTGCTTTTGGTGGTGCGACATATAGCCTTCGATATATCTTCATACCACCTGCTATCATATCTTCTTTAATTCCACTTTACAGATTTGAAGATATATCCAGCTGTAGACTGCGTCCATTATATATAGCCAGGGTTGATTGGTGTCGGCAATTATCCGTAATCCGGGGATCCCAAGCATCTTCTACTCTCCCGTTAACAAACCTACTACCATAGCTTGGAACTGGGCACCACTTTTTTGGGCTACAACTATTTATGGGGGTTGTGCCCTTAGTTACACACACACACACACACACACTCGCACACACACGCGCGCGCGCACACGCAACATCAGTGTAACTCATATTTAGATATTTTAAGTAAAAGTTGATGGACTTAGTATGTCTCGTCTCGCTAGGCGAGTGGTAGTGTAGTTGCTTTACCATGTCAACAAATAATGAGGCTGGGGTGGATTCTCGACAGGGGTGGGGGTTCGTATGATGGCGTTGTCATTTCTGGGTGTTTATTATATTTATTCCGATATTTAAACATGTATTCCATAACACAAGTAAATAGTGAGGTTACTTTGGGATTAGATACACAACGTCTAGATCTAATGAAAACTCGAATTCCGAAAATCGGAGTAATAAATAAAACAATAAAAATAAAACAATAATATCTTCCTTACATTTTTAATTTTTTTAGTGGGAAGTTACAAATATTACGATAAATTATTTTTTATTTAGGTTAACTCTCACCATAATATTATATATCATATATATTAGGTATTATAAGTAATTACTGACTCTCACCAAACTCTTAAACTCCAACTAACTCAACGTTCCAATACGTCATAAGAATTGAACGGCAGACTAAGCAATATGGCTACGTGTCTTAGCCTGTCCCATTGAAGGAATGGCAAAAAGTTAAAATTATCAATGTCATATGTCAACCTTCCGTTTGTTTCCGCGTCCATTGCCCGCTGGGATGTGATAAATGGAAAATAATCGATTATGATAATATCGAATATAATAATGTGAGAAAATCGATTTATGATAGTAAATAGGAAATGATGAACATTTCAACAAAATCACAACATAAATATTGTCTCAAAAACTAAAATATACAATTCGAATAGTTTAAGAACATAATTTTAAAAATAACGACTATATTATGGTCTCCAAAACTTTTTATATTTGGTAATTACTTTTAATTTTAATTAAACCACCAACAGACGAAAAATATTTTTTGGCACTAATTTTCAGTCATGTTTTACATAATGTAAATACAAAAATGGACTTGCCACCACAAAACAAATATAATACTCCTTGCCATCTGTCACATGATAAAACCTAATATCATCTGCTAATCGTGAGTGTAATCCTGGTGATATTTATTTTGTTATATAATTGATTTTTTTAAATCGATTATTGCAAAATAATTATCGATTGAAATAAAAATCGATAATTCATCCCTACTGGCCGCATTTGTATTTTCAATTGTGTGCACAGACTAAGAAGAGAACTAAAGATTGTGTGTTCTGTTTGCGACTTGTTTAGCAGATTTCTAAAAATGTTATATCTTTCGTTTTTAATAGTATAGATTACGCATAGAAGTTATTTTTAAAGTATAAACGCATTTACCTCAAAGTTTATTAAGTAAATCCAAAATATATAGTTCTCACCATGTCAGAAAAATTTGGATTTGATGAGTTAAGATTGAAGTACAAGGTTTGCAATATTTACACAGTTTGTTATTTGAAAAGCTAGAAAATGATAATGAATTAATAATATATTGTGTTTTTCAGGATGTGTTGTCCAAAGCATTCACTACGAATAATATAGAGCTTTTAGAATCGTATGCAAGAAGTACTAATGAAACGGATCGAAAAGCCGCTATGGATCAGGCATTTAGAGACAAACTCCTTGAACTTCTGATAGAAGAGCCTGATACTTTAGAGAATTATATTTGTTTTTGTATAGAATCGTGTAGACGACAAATGGTTACTCCAACAATGCCCGTAGTCCTTCTCGGCGATATATTTGACGCTCTAACCTTAAATAAATGCGAAAAGATGTTCACTTATGTTGAAAAAGGAGTGAATATATGGCGAGAAGAACTCTTCTTTGTAGCTTGTAAAAATAACTTATTGAGAATGTGTAATGATTTGCTACGAAGGTTGTCAAGATCACAAAACACTGTTTTCTGTGGTAGAATACTTTTATTTTTAGCCAAATTTTTTCCGTTTTCTGAACGTTCAGGTTTGAATATAGTGTCAGAATTTAATCTCGAAAATGTGACTGAGTTTGGGGGTGACAGTTCAAGTACTCTAAAAGATTCCCTTGATGAAGATTTAGTTGTAAGCGATGAAACAAAAAAGCTGACAATTGATTACAATTTGTACTGTAGGTTTTGGAGCTTACAGGACTTCTTTAGAAACCCTAATACTTGTTATAATAAAATACAATGGAAAACATTTGTTGCGGTAAGATAATATTTTATTACTCCTATATTTGCGGTCACTCTGATTTTGATCTTTGGTCAGACCAAACAAAAAGTTTGGATCCTTAAAATAAATAATATGATTACACCTATTATGTATTATAAAGCTATATTAATTTTGACTAGAAAAAAAGATGCCAATTGTTTGTAATTTGCCAGTTTCATTTGTCAAAATATTTCAATAATTTGTATTAAGAATGCCTTTCTGTGTTTGCAAAACTTGTAATAATTATACAACCACTGTAAAAAACATTTATATAAAACAACAGGTAATATTAAAGCAATGAAAACTTACTTATTTTAGTTTACTATCTAATGGATACTACACCTAAAATGGTAATTGATGAATCACAATCAAATGTGAATTTTACAAATAGAATAGAGATCATTGAATTTTTTTATTTATTGATGTCCTAAAAGTAGTTCCCTAAGTAGTCCAGACCCGAAAGGGTCCACGGGAGACTAGATGGGTTTCAACACTTAAATCTAATGGTTATAATTTATGACAAATTGGGACATAATTTTCACAATAAAATAATTGAGAAAATTATGGAGTATGGTAAAATGTTAGCAGTCCAAGTAGCAATTTTAGAAGAGAGCGGAGGGCTTACAGAATTTTTCGAGGGAAACATCTGATTTAGATGCACTGACTGCTTAAAACTTGCAAAGGCTTTTTCGTGGCTAGGATGTTATGAGAAAATATATAATTGGACATTAGTTAACTCATTTTTAAAGCAATTGGGACATAGTTTAAATTAAAATATGCCAAATTATTGTTTGAACAACAGCAAGTCATCTCTAAAAAAAAAATTTATTCACTAGTGACTCGTCCCAGCTTCGCATGGGTGCAAACTGATACTAAATATCTTACAGAATATTTCTTACAAACACTACATTAGACACATCTAAAATTAGCAGTGTTTCTCTGTTATTTTATGCAGAGAAAGAAACCTTCCTCTTGAATCACTCCATCTATTTACAAAACCACAACAAAATCCATTGGATAGTTTTATAGATCTTAGTATACATAGGCAAAGGCAGAGGGAAAGTGACTTTATTTTGTACTATGTAGTGATGTATTTTGTAATTTTATTTTTACAATTTAACATAATTTATCTTTATTAATAGCCTCATCTTTCTTCAGGTGATATAATGATAGTGACTGTTTTATAAATAGTGGATATGAGTAATAATTTTTTTGATATTTTAGTATTCTTTAAAAATAAAACTGAATTTTATAGTAATTATTTTGATGACATTGCCACAATTACTTAGAAAATCTATATTTTCCAGCATTCAGGTAGTGTTTTATCAGCATTTTCATCTTACAAGCTGGAGGCTGTTGAACTACAGAAATCTAAGCTAAATATAGTCAAAGCGGTTAGCTCTGATGTGGAGATGCAAGAAAACAAAGAGCAACATTATTTTGCTAAATTTCTAACCAATCAGAAATTACTGGAGCTTCAACTATCTGATTCAAATTTCAGGAGATGTGTTCTGATACAATTCCTGATTTTATTTCAATATTTGACATCTACAGTCAAATTTAAAATGTATGTATTCTACCTTTTTTAATGATACCCTACACTATGATTACACTACCAATGTAACTTTAATTGAATTGAATCTATATTGTATTTCAATCCTCCCCATAACATATAAAATAATGTGATCACTAGATTTTTTATTGTTTTAGTTTTGTTTTGCGTAAGTAGTTAAGTAAATTTCTATAATATTAGTTATTAAGCATTATTTTTTGAAAAGAGCAACTGTGAAGATTCTTGCCGTTTCTTCCTCAGAAACTGCCTTATGAACCAGTGGTAAAATCATTTATTACTGGTGGTATTTGCAACTTGTATTTTTGTTTCAGGGAGTCTCAAGAGTTAAAATCTGACCAATTAGAATGGGTTAAAGAGACAATAGCACTTGTATACCGACTGTTAGGTGAGACCCCACCCAATGGGAAGCAGTTTGCAGAATGTGTCAAGAGCATATTGAAACGTGAAGAGCATTGGAATAGCTGGAAAAATGATGGTTGCCCAGGTTAGAAAATAAATATTTTTTTCAATAAATCACACAGATCAAATCACATTATCAATATTTTGTATTTACATTCCTTTGCTTTTTGTATCATATAGATCAGTTGATCTTAACCTGTGGTCTGTAATAGTACCATTTTAAGTATATTGTCTTTCCTGTGTCAGTCCAGGCTCCTTTGCAGAATAGACCATCTGCCTTTCCGCCAGGCAGCTTGTAAAAGGTGAGCACAGACTTACTGTCACTAAAACCATGATTTCATACTGGGGGTCGATTTTCACAGTGACTCACCTGGTTTGGTACCAACACCTTACTTATTCCTGACGCCATAACGTCAGTCTATATGTGTGCAGTATGAATTTCTTACCATTAGGGAAACCTGCTTGTTTGCCTTCCAATATTTTAAACGAATTAATGTAGTAATGTACATTATAAATAATATTGTTGAATTTTTAGAATTTCAGAAACCAAAGCCACCTGTAGTCGAAGCAAATGAAGAGATAAGGAGAGCTAAGAAACGAAGGAGGCCTGTCGGCGACATTATCAAGGAATACGAAGGACAAAATAAATTTTTCATGGGGAAGTAAGTAACTACAACGAATAGAAATGTAAACATATTATCATGTAAATAAATAAATAAAATATCTTTTGACAAATCACACATATTGGTATAATCCCAAAGTAAGCAAATTATTTGCTTGTGATATGGGTGTTAATAAATGATATTATACATAGAAATGCATTATAAATACGAGAATAAATTTAATAAACACCCAGATCCAGAAATGTGTATGTCTACGTTCATCACACAAATACCGACCGCGTCAGGGACCGAATCCGAGCCTCGCTATTCTTCAACGTGGTAGAGCATGTAGATGCTTTACATGCATGTAGATATAGATGCTCATCACTCATCTAGCTAGACAGTTTTTATAATGACAAAAAATATACAGATATTTTATACATACATTCTAATAAATTAAAAAAAAAAACTTAATTAGCAATTATCTATTTTGCCACCATCACATTATTGCTTGTAAATGTCAAATTCCAGTTTTGGTACCATATTTATATTAAACGTGATTAGGACGTATTGAGTAAGTTAAAGATTGCAATGCATTGGCAATATTTGGTAACCTAGTATCATCAGAGTAACCACTCATATTGTAAACAGAGTGTGCACACTTAGAATTAAACTTTTGCATATTTATTTAAATTAGTATATTGTCTCCCACTTAAATGATTTGTGTACATTAATTTAGTCCTCAATTATGATCAGTTAGAAAACTATAATCAATCTGTATATTTAAATATTTTCTTCCGTTTAAAAAAATTATCATAAACACTAATTTTCTTATTTATTGGCTATTTATATTAAGTTTTGTTTTATCTTAGTTCATTATTATAGTTAAGACTAGCGACCCGCCCCAGCTTCGCACAAGTGCAAAATGGATATTAAATATACTACAGATTGTCTTTCACAGATATCACATTAGAAATCTCTAAAATTATCATTGTTTCTCTATGAAATTTTGTATGCATTATACATATAAACCTTTTGCTCAAAACACTATATCTATAAAAGAAAACTGTATCAAAATCAATTGTGCAGTTCTAAAGATCTAAGCATAGAGACAAATTTGAAGCAAAAGTAGTGTTTTCTAAGTCTCTTGGAATTGTAATAGCTGTTAATAATTTTTTTTTTTTTACAGCAATGAATTAACTAAGCTATGGAATCTCTGTCCTGACAACCTTGCTGCATGTCGAACCAAGGAAAGAGACTTTATGCCTTCCTTAGGTGAGTCTTTTCTTTTATGATGAATACACTCATACACATATATATCTTCACGTCAAGTCCGAGTCACGATTAGGTAGAGAGTAGTGTAGAGATAGGTACAGCTAGTGATTATAAAAGACAACAATTTTGCATAAGTATCTGTTAATTTTTTTATGTTATTTGCAGCAATTAAATAAAAAATAAAACTTTCATAGTGATGTTTTTAATTTCGATTTACTTACTATGAAAATTTATTTTTTTATTCGCAAATAACTAAACAATAAAAATGTAGTAAATCGATATTTATGTAAAACTATTGTCTTATATAATCACAATAGGTATTTTATATAATCACTATTTTGTATATAGGTATGTCAATACCAACCAACATAAGTAAAAAGGATTGTTGTACAAATAAAATTAATTAAACGTTTCAAAAGGCCATAGTTTAGTTGAGTTTAGATTTGAGTTATAAAAGTAAATAATTATCCCTCGACAAATCACACATATTGATCTAACTCCAAAGTAAGCAAATTATTTACTTGTGTTGTGGGTGTAAGTCAATGATATTATACAGGGAAATACACATATAAATACCAGAATCAATTTAATAAATAAGACCCAGAAATGCGAACATCTATGTTTATCACACAAACGTCCGCCCCCGTCGGGAATCAAACCCGAGCCTAGCGATTCGTCGACGTCGTAAGGCAACTACGCTACCACTCGGCCAGCGAGACGGTCAGCGAGTTATAAAATTGCACGTGTTGTGTGTGTAGAGAGCTACATGACGGGCGGCGCGCGCACGGCGTGCGGCGGCTGGGGCTGGCGCGCGCTGCGGCTGTTGGCGCGGCGGTCGCCGCACTTCTTCGTGCACACCAACAACCCCATCGGCCGCCTGCCCGACTACCTCGACGACATGGTGACCACACACTCCCGCACCTAACGCTAGGGAAGCCCACACACCGACAACCGCATCGTCCGCCTGTCCGACTACCTCGACGAGATGAAGATGACACACTCCCGCACACCAACAACCTCATCGGCCCCCTGCCTGACTACTTCGATGACATGGTGACCACACACTCCCGCATCTAACGCTTGGAGAGCCCACACACCGACAACCCCATCGGCCGCCTGCCCTGACTACCTCGACGACATGGTGACCACACACTCCCGCACCTGACGCTAGGGAAGCCAACACAACGACAACCGCATCGGCCGCCTGTCCGACTACCTCGACATACCTTTTATATATATAACTGGGCACTACAAACTTAAAATCTAGGCTAGTTACACACAACGTTGGTGTAAAAAGTTTGTGGAAATTATAATTTAAATAAAGTAAAAATAAATAAATATATCATATCCTACTATCCTACTAATATTATAAATGCGAAAGTTTGTGAGTATGGATGTATGGATGTTTGTTACTTTTTCACGCAAATACTACTGAACCGATTACGATGAAAATTGGTATGTAGGTATCTGAAGACCCACAATAACACATAGGCTACTTTTTATCCCTGAGTTCCCGAGGGATCGGGATTTACACGGGAATAACGAGAATAGCAGCTAGTCTTGAATAAATTACATATTTTTTGTGTTGACCATATTCTGTGGTTCACAGGTAAAGCGGATAACACGTGAAATGGCAGCCAACGCCGCTGCCAACAACGCCAACGACGCTAGCACCAACAGTGAGAAGGCTGTGAAACAGGTCATTTTTAATGGAATAATAGTATTCGATATTTTTTTTTAATTATTTTCTATTATTTATGAGGCACTATGATTACACTAATTCACTAGACTTGCATGCCCTGCACGGGCATTAAAACTTATCGCAAAAATTAAAAACTTATTATTTTCTCTAATTTCTTTTTCATGTGTTGGCAGTGTACAGTAGTAACAGTAGTTATTAAAAATTGGACTTTCATGTATATTCCCTGTGAAATTTCGGGATAATGCCCTGTACGGGCATGCCCGTCTCCCTTAAATTCCCCTCCACGTCGGACCTCGCTACTGTAGGTCTGTGTGAGGGCGACAGTTCGACACTACACAGAAATTACACAGAGCTAATAGTAGCGAGTTCCGGCGGGCATGCCCGTCTATAGAATTCCCAACTTTAAGCTAAGACACCGCTTTAAAAAAAGATAAACATACGTCTCTATGTTCATCAATCATTACTCAAATGCTTGTACTTGTTGAGAATTATAACAAAAAGTGCAAATAATGAATGTGTGTTACAGGAACCACCTGAAGAAGAAATAACTGAAGAACAAATGGAGGCAGACCTCATCAAAGAAGGAGACACTAATGATATTGAGCAGGTATAGCTAAACATATTTTATAACTTTTTTTTTTCTAAAAGCGAGGCTGTTTAAGTACATATCTGGAGTCTGAAGATGTAAATAAAAAACTTAGGCTGTTTATATTGCACAAAATATTTTACTTTATTTTTTTTAATCTATACATCCCATCACTCACCAAAAACATCCTATACAAAACATTCATTTTTTAATAATATTAGAAGGTCTGTTTGTTGAAGGATTTCCTAATGGTAAGAAATTCACGCCGCCTATAGACACCAAAGGTGGTAATGGTGCCTTGTCAACCAGAGGCTGGGATGTTAAGCCTTATGCAAATTTTACCGGGTACCTAAGCCTCCAAACCGGAACATATCAACGGCAAGCACTGACGTTATGGTGGCAGGAATAGGTAAGGCTGTGGTACTATTCAAACCCTGGCGAGCCGCTCTGAAGCTCTACCACCTAGTAAATAATCATGGTGTAAGTGAAGGTACGCCTATGTTCGCGTTTTACGAGCTGCCTGGCAGGAACACAAATTGGAAGAGGGGTGTCGGTGTTCGACTTTGAGAGGGGTTCCGGGTTTGATTCTCAGATCAGGTAACTTTTACTACGAGTTTTTTTTAGTTTTTCTGAAAACAACATTATCAGGGATTGGATTTGTGTCCGATTAGCGACGGACTTGCCATCCATTACATGGGACCTAATATCGTCGGCTAATCGTGGATGCATATTTGTATATACCTCTGCATACCCTTTCAACAGATGGGCGTCATGATATTTATTTATACTTTGACTTGGGTCAGTCTTTCTAACTTATAATACGTACGTTAGATAAGTTTTCGCACTTGCGTATTTTATTTGAAGATATGAATAAGTAAAGTGTTGTGATAACAGGTACCGGACTCAACTCATGCCGGAGAAGATGATGACAAATCCTCAAGATCACGTGTAACCATGATCACTCCTTCTCAATTGGACATTTTAGCCGCAAAACTAACTGATTGGAAGAAATTAGCCGCTAAATTAGGGTACAAACCTGACGAAATACAGTTCTTTGAGACTGAAAACGCGACAGATGTGAATAGAGCGAAGAACATGCTGCAATTGTGGTGTGATGATGACGAAGACGCTTCGGTGGAGAATTTACTGTACATAATGGAAGGTTTGAAGATGGTAGAGGCGTGTGAGGCGCTGAGGAATGCTAAATGATTAAAACTGAAGCGGCACCATCGCCATAAATGTAGGGTACCTCCAATGACACCTTAAAGTAGTAAATAAATAAATAATCGCCTTTGTGGTCGAGTAGTGTCGGTGTTCGACTTTGACGCGAGAGGTTCCGGGTTCGATTCCTGTGTCTGGCAACTTGTTCTATTCATGAGTATTTCAGTTTTTCTAAAAAAAAACGTTGCCTGGGATTGAATTAGTGCCCGATTAGCGACGTATTAGCCACCCGTCACATCATGGGACTTAATATCGTCGGCTAATCGAGGGTGCATACTAG
>DVZN01000615.1:0-12341 GCA_018237365.1 Caria ino melicerta
ATGATTGGTAAATAAAATTACGATTGACCAAAATTAATGTAAGTACAACATATTGGTATATTTTGAAAGGGAAGCCGCCAGGAATCGAGTTATATGGAGTCCGCGCCACTGATATATATATATATATATACAGTAATTGCCGTATCGGAAATTCGCTGCCAGAATAATGACATTGGGCAAGACGTTGTATTCAGCACATGCAAAGGAAAAATTTAAAATGATAATTCGAGTCCGAAATTATTGTAAACGGAACCCTGCGTGTGCGTATCCAATACGCTTTTAGCATCAAAAACGGTCAAATTTTAAGCCTATTAGTAGCAACGAAAAGTGGAGTCCAATATGGTGTACTTACTGCAAATTGTAGTTTAATTGTGGATTGTAGATGAATTGTACTTTTAATTTACTGTTAATTGATTCGTAACATTAATTGTTCCGTGAAGGAAAACAACAAGTTACTTATCAATACAAGGATAATAATTAATTTCTCAACCGTTTCATATTTTGTTCAATACTATATTCTGATACAAATATACGTGTGTGTGGGTGTACTTAAGTACGTACAGAAAAAGTTGTATTTCCTTTGACATAAAAAGATAATAATCTTCCTAAAAAAATATCCATCGTGGTATCGTGTTTGTAGAGAAATGATACTAATTTACTCTGGTATTTTTGTGAAAAACTTAACTGTTAACTAGCTCTTTTCATGGTGTTGATTTTTCAAGACGGTGTACGCGCACAGCACACACATACATAAAAATTTACTCTCTTCATTTTATACTTAAATCATTAAACAATTCAATGCCCGAAGTTTATGACGTTATGTGGCTATGGAGTGATCTTATAATACACGTCATAATCTTTAAGTCCCAGCTACATTATACAGTGTGTTATTAACAAAACAATATTACGTTGTGTTTACAGACAACAGATATCTAAACCGCGGAAAACCCATTTCATTGTTTTAGGTAGCGTTATCTTAAACAAACTTAAGGCTCCTTTTTAGCCGACTGCGCCACGCAAACGAGGGTTATGTATTTAACATTCTATGTATGTATGTATCTATGTTCGTGTGTGTATGTATATGTGTATGTATGTATTAAAGTATGTATGTTCCTTTGTGGCACTTTACAGGCCAAACGCGTGAGTCGATTTTGAGAATTCTTAAGTCAATCAATTTATGTTTTTCGTCCCAATGTCACTGAGAACATGATAGGAAAAAAGTTCAATACTATGGCGACAATTGAGCGCCATATTATGAAAAATTAAAATTTAACGAACTGTATCGCGCGAGGTATCGTTAAATAGAGGTTTAACAATAATACTTAGGTTTCCTTTACCGTTTTTCATTTTGAGTGACCATTAAGAATCTATGATTATATACATTTGGTAATGAACCGTGCGCAACGAGGACGCAAACAAGGAATAAGAGGGCGCGCAATCTTGCACAGTCGGATAAAAAGTATCCTATATGTTGCTCGGTGGTACAATCTACAAACACACCAACTTTCATCATAATCCGTCAGGTAGATTTTGCGTGATTAAAGGATAAATTAACAGACAGACAGCCAAAATCTCTAAAAATGCTAAAAATGTGTTCGGCTGCCTGTTTTTAGTCATCTATACCTAAATATATGTAATGTACAGAATTTACTTTTCTACAGTTTTATTATTTGTATAGATTCAAAGGTTGCATTTTTTAAATAAAATTTAGATTTTAATTAAAACTATAATAACAATAAAATTATCTGACATTAAGAAAAAAGCGCTCCGCACGCTCAATTATCCTAGCCTGAATTAATTTTCAAAAAGGTTGTTTTCTGGTGAGGACGTGTGAGCCGATCCCAGAAGAACACGCTTAGTCGCCAATAAGGTACTTGAAATAAATAAAACAATTATATTAAATAAACCACTACAGTATGCCATAGGCATTGATATTATGAGGGAACCTCGTTTGCAGGTGAAATAAAATTAATCTTCATTTTAACGTTTTTGAAAGACAATAATTATTATACATCTCTTAAAAGAGTTAGAATATGTTTATTTCTAGTATACGGCTTTAAAAAGATGGTTGTTTTACTTAAATTTGTTGCAAACTCCAATCATATAATATCACTTTCTAATTTAATTTTATTGTAACCAATAAACCTTTACGTAAGCAACATTGGTGGCATTTGATAGGGTTTCTTTGAACTTAGATTTGTAATACAATTCAAGTTCATTCTAAAAAATTATCTTAAAACAATTTTTTTTAATTTGTTTTTTAAAATTTTTAAATGACAATCGAAAAAAAGTCGTAAAAGTATTTCTAAAATTACACAGAAATTTTGGGTAGATCGTTTTTGTGATATAAAATTTATTAACAGAACTTTTGAATTAGAAGGTAAAATGCCGTAAAGTTATCAAAATCGATCAATTTCATCGAGAGATATAAAACTTTAATACCTTACAGTAGGTATATTTGAAGAGCTGAAAGTAGCTTAAAATATATTATCAGCTCCTAAAACATCTTAAGGAAGCACTTAGTGGTTGACATTGGTGGGAAGTTGAAGGGATGTCCCGTAAGTTCAACGTTTTTTCTCATGTTTTAAAATTACAAAAACTTACCTAAAATTATTATTATAGACACGACAGTATTATTTTTCAGCCAACTTTTAAAAATTTTAAAAAATTATAGTCTCGCCCATATGTCCTCGAAAGGGTAGGCAGGTACATACTAGTATACACCCACGATTAGCCGACGATATTAGGTCCCATGATGTGACGGGTGGCAAGTGAGTCGCCAATCGGGCACATATCCAATCCCAGGCAACGTTAAGTTTTTCAGAAAAATTGAAAAAACTCATAGAGAACAAGTTGCCCGACCTAGGAATTGAACCCAGGACCTATCACAGCAAAGTCGAACACCGACACCACTAGACCACAGATTAAACAAAAAATCTCGACTGCAAAATGAAAAAAAAACCTTAGACGGCAAATTAACCACTTCTCGCGCGTCCGCTCATTCCGTGCTTGCGTGTTCATTGAGCCACAATTTCATATCGTCGTAGATCCTAAATAGTGGTACATATGGAAAAACTATGAAAGAAACCTAAATATTATTTTTAAACCTCTTTTCAACGATACTACATGATATAGTTGGAAGTTTTTTTTCACAATATGGCGCTAGATTGCCGCCATATTGAATTTTAATTATTATCGTGTCTTCAGTGACACCAGGTTAGTCTCTAGAGTGCCACAAACGAACATACATACATACATAGACTGGTAAACACATAACTCTCCTTTGCGTTAGCGGTCGGGAAAAATGGATATATCCGTATAATCCATATTACAATATGGAATAACGAATTCTTATCATAGCGCATATTTACATATCGGATATGACTTCACCTCAACACGTTTTTGTCAAAACTCACGAATGAGCAACTATTTATAAACTAAGTAGATCTACCTATACAGTATTTATAAATGAAGTCCAAGTTTAGAATTTGCTGTAATATTTCATTCATGATTTTTTTGTTTACAAAAGACGTAATTTGCTTGGTCAAGAATCAAACAAAGGAAAGGTTTTTGACGTGATGACTGAAGTCTTGTAAATCGATGAACGCCAATGCACTGACGAATACCGTGACTCATTGTCACGTTCCGCGTGCAATTGAGGGCGTTAACTAAGCGATAGATAGGCTCTACTTGTGACGCATAAAAATAGATGTGCAATTTTATATACAACAACAAAAAAATATTTTTGGTCTCTGTGGTCGAGTGGTGTCGGTGTCTGACTTTGGTGAGAGAGGTCGCGGTTTTGAATCCCATGTAGGACAACTTGTTCTATGAGTTGTTTGGATTTTAATGAGGGATTGGATTTGTGCCCGATTAGCAACGGATGTGCCATACGTCACATCATGGGCCCTAATATTGTCGGCTAATCGTGGGCGCATACTAGCCTACCCTGTCGAGGTTTTATGGGACATACCTATATTTTTTTATTTTAC
Source organism: Caria ino melicerta (assembly GCA_018237365.1). NCBI lineage: Eukaryota > Metazoa > Arthropoda > Insecta > Lepidoptera > Riodinidae > Caria > Caria ino. Next base: position 3,993 of record DVZN01000615.1, read on the forward strand.
GATTTTTTGAAAACAGCCGTAGAAATTGACATCGGAAAAAAATCTAAGATTCCAGAAATTTACCGGTTATTCATTTTAATTTAATGATCCGTATAAGATTGGTATAAAGTACTCACTTCTCCGATTTGTTTGCTCTCGTAGGGGTCACAATTCCTGTAGATGGCGTAGAAGCTCAGTCCACTGATACAGGTGGCAATACTGAGCACTGACAGCACAGGCCAACTCCACCACAGACATTGCTGTGACCGCTCCAACGAGCTCACCGTCAATAGCCGCTGAACCTGTTACGAATATTAAAAAAACTTATTAAAATAAATACATAATTATCCCTGGATAAATCGCACATATTGATCTAACCCCAAAGTAAGCAAATTATTTGCTAGTGTTATTGGTGTTAGTCAACGATATTATACATAGAAATACATGTATAAAAACCAGAATAAATTTAATAACAGCCCAATCCCAGAAATGCGAAAGTCTATGTTTATCGCATGAATGCCCGCCCCCTTCGGGAATCGAACCCGAGCCTCGATATTCGTCAACGTGGTAAGATAATTACGCTACCAATCGGCCAGCGAGACGGTCAAATACAAATTCACTTCAGACTATAAAATAAAATCCTGCGTCGCATTTGTGTATCTATCTGTCTATTTGTGATAAAATTAAAAAGTGACTGAATGGATTTTCATATGGTTTTCACGAAAAGTCAAATTGATGCCTGAGGAACCAATTATTTTCAATTATAAACCTCTGTGGTCGAGTGTTGTCGGTATCCGACTATGACGCGAGAGGTCCCAGGTTCAATTCCTAGGTCGGGCAACCTGTTCTGAGTTTGAATTTTTCAGTTTTTTTGAAAAACATAACGTTGCCTGGAATTGGATTTGTGCCCGATTAGCGACGGACTTGCCACACGCAAGTCCGTCGCTAATCGGGACCTAATATCGTTGGCTAATCGTGGGTGCATACTAGTATGTACCTCTACCAACCCTTTCGAAGATATATGGGCGTGAAGATATATAAAATTTACTTTATTAATGTTTTATGTAAAAGTTGATACGTAATAAATACAGAAACTTCAAAATTTGTAGGGTTTGAACATGAAAGTATATTCTTATACCTTCGTGAATATTGGAAGGCAAACAAGCAGACGAATTTCCTAATGGTAAGATATTCACGCCGCCTATAGACATCAAAGGTGGTAATAGTGCGTTGCCAACTTGAGGCCGTAATGATAGGCCTTGTGCAAAAATAAGTTTTAAAACCTAACCCTTTAAACCGGAACAAGTCAACAGCAAGCACTGACATTATCGCGGCAGAAATAGGTAATGTGGTGGTACTATTCCACACGAGCGAGCCGCTGCGAAGCTCCACCACCTAGTAAGAGATAAGAAGCTACGCTCGCCTTTTACGAGCTGGCGAGAAGACAGGTGGTCTATTCTGTACAGGAGCCCGGACTAATACAGTGGAAAAGGGGATTTGAGAAGATACTACTTTGATTGATAACGAGGACAAAGGTGTGGCTGGTTCTATAGTGACATTTTTTAATTTCGAAAATGTTGACTGAGAAAAATACGCAGGCGCTGCCGCTTCAATTGCCAGTAATTAATTTATATCATTAGACGCAGATTATGTAGTAGATATATGATTTACTAGCTTGTGATACTAAATTATAAAAAATATAATATAGTTTTTTAGCCTTCTCCCGTTTTTATATCAGATGTTATCGGGGTCGGCTACCTAATTTAGAATATTTGGCAAGGGCGCCGGTTTTTACACACAGTGACTGCCACCATACCTTTGCAACTCAAAAGGGAAATCAGGCCCAACCCTAGATTAAGTCGAATTCCTAATCCAGGATTGGGTCTTAAAAAGTTGAAAAACTTATTGGTATATGGCAGAGTTCAAACCTGGGCCACCATAGTGGAAGTCCGAAGCGCTAACCATTAGAGAACTGAGGCACAGAGAGCCATTCATTATCATTACATAGTATAAAACAAAGTCGCTTTCTCTGTCTGTCTCTATGTCCTTATGTATACTTAAATCTTTAAAACTACGCAACGGATTTTGATGCGGTTTTTAATAGATAGAGTGAGAAAGGTTTATATGTATAAAACATACATAAAATAATAGATAAACACTGGTAATTAAAGGTATCTAATGTAATGTCTGTGAGAGACATTCTGTAGTATATTTACTATCAGTTTTGCGCCCGTGCGAAGCCGGGGCGAGTCGCTCATAATATTATAAATGCGGAAGTTTGTTATTCTCTCATGATTACGCAGTCAGTCCGCTGAGTTCAGATTACGAACATTTGTGAATCTATGTTATACGAATATACGAATTCGACGTTGATAAAATCTAGTGTGTAGAAAGTTTGAATCTACAAATCAAATATACATAAACACCTGTGGGGTTATTTTAAAAGTAGAAGCATCATCCAAAGAGGTCGAATATTATAGAGATTATTACTATTTAAGAAACGATATAAGGCCTATATTTTTTTATATTATAAATGTCAAAAGGTCAGGTGGGTCAACTGATGGAAAGTGATCACCGCCGCTCATGGACATCCGCAACACCAGAGGTCGCACAGATGCGTTACCGATCTTAACACCTTGACAAAATATGATGAATAAAATTGCTTAAAACGTTATTGCGTGAAACATTAAATTTCATTGCATTAAATTAATGAGAGTGACTTTTACCGAGCAATGCCTCTCGAGCACATCTCACGTTCATAATCACAATTTACATAAAACCTTAACAAATTATACATCTAACCTAGCTCTTGAATCACTCTGTCTATTAGTGAAAACGTTGTGAAAACCTTTTTAATGAGTGTTTAAGCGTAACATCGGCACATCGGCTCAGAATGCCTCGCTTTGGATTCAAAAAAATTGTTCGATCTTAGTATTTTTCTTTCGTATGAAAATCCACCTGTCACATCATGACACTCGGATAATCATGGCTGCATACTGAATATAAACGCACGTATATATTCCTACTCCTTCGGGGATAATGGGCGTGATGATATTTATGAAAATCCATTCAGTACTTTTGAGTAAATCGTGATCAGATACAAGGTGTATCTTTGACTTGACTTTGTTTTAGGAAAACTAACTCACCTGAGTATGGTTGACAGCGTACAGTGACAAGTATGTTATTAAGCCTCCGAAGATTAAAGACCACCATGTATTTCTCTCCGTGGGATCGATACTGAAACTAAACTGGAAAATTAATATACAAAAAGTAATTTTCTCTCTTTCCCTGTACAAGATCTGATGGCATTTTAGCAAAAATTGGCTTGCCCTGGGTCGCATTCTCGCAGAAATACATGGTCAGTAACCACGAACAAACACTTTGTCTCCTTTGAGCCATGAACATTACAAACACGTAGTTACAGTAGAGAAAAAATTAATATTGAAAAGTATGTTTGTGATGTCAAAACATCTGCTTTTTAATAAATGCATATGAAAATGTATAGTAGGTTTATAATAAAAACACAGTTTAGATTTTTCTGTCTGTTGATCCTATCTGTCTGTTTGTTCCAGTCAATCTCCAAAATAGCCAGACCGATCTTAACAGGCCTTTTACTGGGAAATAGCTGAACTTACAAAAAACAATTTTTACTTAAGAAAAAATAGGGAAGCTACATGAAAAAAGTCGCAGGCAATTGCTAATAATTATTAGTTAAAGTTGACTTTTATTGAGTAGTAGAGTACCTATAGAGTAGCTTGACTGCGTTAAACCAAATTTTGTTTTAATGGCTTAAGTTTATAACCAATTCACAACTTACAGTTTAAATTTATTGTGAATTTATAAACTTCGAGACACTAACATTCTAATGTATAGATTGACATTCCATTTGTCAAAGTCGATAACTGTTACTGCGGTTAACACTGTCCAGCAATTTGTCCAGAAATGTACTATTCATGCTTCGATAATCTCAGTTTTTGTTTCAATTAGGTAGAGTTGGAAGACTTGCACATTAGGCCGAACATCCCAACTCCAAGATAAAAACGCACTGACATATGCTTATCACACAAATTTCTCGACGCTAATTTTTTTCTTATTCATTTTTGGACACCTACACAGTATCGTAAAATAGTTGAGTCAGGTCAAAAAAAATACTGCTCTTGAATAGATATTCAAGAGCAGTATTTTTATTCCTTTTCATATAAATTGTAATAATATAAAAGGCGTATTTATCTAAATACGCCTTGTATATATCGGCGCGCGGCCGACATTCGACATTACAAAATAAATATATTAAGTTTAATTGCATGATTTTTAAATGATCGCCTAATATTCATCTAAATTAAATTATAAATTACAAAATTGAAGTCAAACATTCATCATATTTAAAGTCGTAAAATTCATTCATCAATTATTATTCAATTTTAAATAATTTTCTCTACCAAATTGATTCGACAATTGTACCGTGCTAGCGCAATTTTGCTATAAATATGAGCGTTTTAGAATAGAAGGGGCATTCAAGTGCCAGCCATCGTACTGTACGGAGCTCTAGTAAAATAAGTAAATTAAAAGTGTTTTACAAAGTAATAGTGAAGTTTTTATTGCTGCCAATCATGAGTGATGAAGAAAATTCATCTCTAGGTAGTTATGCCGCCGGACATTCGTTATATTACGTTATTCATTATTCGTTATATTCGTTATTCATTTGCAAATTTAAATAAAAACAGAATAAATTTACTAGGCAAAATCTAACCGTCCACTCACCTTTGGCACATCTATATTAAAGCGTATTTATCTAAACACGCCTTATATATGATTACGATAACTATAAGTAGAAACACATTACTCATTTGCATATTTAAATAAAAACAGAAAATATACTTACTTGGAAAAATCTAGTCGTCCACCCTCATTTGCATATCTAAATATATTGTCAATACCACCTAACTGTACAGAAGCAAATATCACTATACTAATAACTGCAGCTAACATTAAAAACGATTGTAACAAATCTGTGAAAAGGACAGCTTTCATCCCGCCCAAAGTTGAGTAAAAAGTACAAACTAAACCTACAACTAATATTGATATTATTCTATCTAACCCTGTAACTGCTTCTAGAACAATCGCTGGTGCGTAAAGTACTATCCCATTGTATAAAACCATTTGTAAAGTATAGGTCAAGGAGGCTATCATACGTAATCGTGGCCCGAATCGCAGTTCCAAATATTCGTAAGTACTAGTTTTTTGCAATCCGAAGAATACTGGCAAATATAGGCGAGATGCGATCGGCGTCGCGATCCCATATGAAATGTTAATGACTACGAATTGCATTCCGTAATAATAATTTTCGGCTGAGACGCCGAGAAGGGTAATGGCGGACATGAAGGATGCCATTAGCGATACTGCTACTGGGAATATGGACATGTTGCGATCTGCGAGGAGATATTCCTGTAAAGAAAAATATAAATTGAATGTTGGTAAAATTCTACCACTATCATTACAATCAATGACATTCTTATACACAAATACACACACATAGCATTGATCACCAAGTCTAAATCACCAATCACATCCTTGGAATCTACAGATCACAGTAGTCTTTTGCCATGATGAGAGCCTGTTAAAAAATTAATTTCTGTCTCTGCTTCTGTCATTTTCCGCATCAGAATTTTACCATCTAAATGAATTTAAATAAGGCTTTCACTGTAAAATAGAAGCTTTCATGAAAAGGCTACCATTCCAGTCTCGGATGGGCAACACACCATTACCTCTTTTGGTACACGTCTAAACTCGACGCATATTTCTTGCCATCAGCAACACCGACCTTACAAATAATATAAAAAAAATAAACTCATCACGTATAAAAAACGAAAAAATAATTTGCTGGTAAACACACAGATTTTTATAACAATTCATCATCTGCTGTACTTACACATTACCTAAGTTGGACCAACTATTTAGGCGAAGATCTACTAGATGACTTAACAAAAGATTGTAGCCACAATGGTTTTAGATGTGGTCGAATATTAAAGACGAGAACCTAATAAAACCTACAATTTCATCGGTGATCTGCAACTAACTCTCTCCAAACCCCCACACAATCTCCAGAAGTGCGATCTCACCAATGCGATGGGTATCCCTACCCTACCCCTCTCGTCCCCACTACGCCCCACCAAACCCATCCCACATTTCCTCACCCCATCTAATAAACAAAAAAGAATAAATGAAATCGGACTTCGCCGTTATGAATTTTGACCATTTTTACATTTTGTCTTTTTGCTCTCTCCCACGGGAACCCCATAAGTTTATGGGATAAAAAGTAGCCAATTACCTTACTCTAAACATAAAGTATGCGGCAGCCAAATTTCATTACGAACCATTCGGTGGGGAGTGTGAACTGCGACCGACAAAAATTCTGAAAATCTCAAGATATGTTCTGTTGTCCATTTTAGACGTATGGACTATTTTTTTTTTATTATCTTTAATGTACAATATACACTCTTCTACACTTTTATTATATTATGGATGGATATCTGACAGTTTTAGTTACAGTTACGCTACCCTATATGTATAAACTTTAAAAAATAAAAATAATAAAATATTCTTAAGCATATAATAATATACATGTATAACATACCTCATTTGTTTTCTGTTTGCCCCCACTGAATCGGAAGTATACGCCAATAAGCACAGATGCTATCATTGTAGCCGCCATTATGATGTAGTCCCAAATACCAAACACCGATTGCATCATTTTGCCTGAAAATATTTTTCATTTGAAGTGTTTCATCATTTGAGTATGGAATATCTTCATTTAGTATGCAGAGGATTTCGAGGACAAAAATCGATCTAGCTAGGTTTCATTTTTAGAAAATATCGTTTTATCCGTATTTTTGTGGTTTTTAGGTAATGCTCGTGGGAACGGTGAGCTTACTTGCCTTACCACTGTGACGAATAGTGAGGCTTAGGTTCGATTCTCGACGGGGGCAAGCGTTTAGACGTATAGACGTTCGCATTTCTAACACACATATCAAGCAAATAACTTGCTTACTTTTGGGTTAGATCAATATGAGTGGTTTGTATACATACATCAGCCTATTGCTGTCCACAGCTGGACGTAGGCCTCCTTCAAAGTATGTCTCCGGGCACGATCCCCCGCTTTCATTATTCAATGACTACCAGCTGCCCTTTTTAAGTCATTGGTCCATCTGGCCGGAGGGCGTCCAACACTACGTTTACCAAGCCGTGGCACCATTCCAGAACCCGTTTACTCCACCGACTACCAGGTCTGCGACAGATGTGACCAGCTCATTATTTATTTATTTATTTTAGGGATATTTATTAATTAATTATTTCTAGTTAGCCTCTTTTACTCTAAAGAAGTAGACGCAGGGTTAACAGGCTCATCTGTTCACAGTTCCTCCTGATAAGGGTTACTGCTCGCCCCCGCAACTGGCAGCACCGTCGTGTCTTTGGCTTGTGTAACTATGGTAACTGCGCCGAATATCCACAAATGTATCTGTCTAATACTCTTATACGAGCAATTCTTATGTATATACTAGCTGACCCAGCAAACGTTGTTTTGCTTTATAATTTATTTCTATCGCTATTTTAAATAAGGGTTGGTGATAGATAGAAGGGTAAATATTTAGGGTTGTATGTATTTTTTAATGCGACGTGATAAAAAAAATAAAGAAATAAAAAAAATGTCTAAAAATTAAAAAACAACCCTTATCTCTAAGGGGTATGAAAAATGGATGTTGGCCGATTCTCAGACCTACTCAATATGCTCACTAAATTTCATGAGAATCGGTCAAGCCGTTTCGGAGTAGTACGGGAACGAACATTGTGACACGAGAATTTTATATATAAGAATGAAATAAACCTTTACAGTATTAGCACAGATATATTAATATCTAAAATGAAAGTTTGTAAGAATATCTAAACGATGAATGGGCATAAAAATCGTTCAAATGTACGTTAACACGAATCTTAAATAGACCCCGTACCTAGTTAGTACTGAGTGTAGAATGTAAACAGTTTAATAATATATTAATCGCCTCTGTGGTCGAGTGGTGTTGGTGTCCGACTTTAACGCGTGAGGTATCGGGTTCAATTTCCGGGTCGAACAACTTGTTCTAAGTATGAGTTTTTTCAGTTTTTCTGAAAAACATTACGTTGCCTGTGATTGGATTTGTGAACGAATGGCGACGGACTTGGCACCAGTCACATCGTGAGACTTAATATCGTCGGCTAATCGTGGGTGCTTACTAGTATGTACCTCTGCCTACCCTTTCGAGCATATATGGGCGTAACGGTATTTAATATTTATATTATTATATATTAAAAACCGGTCAGGTATTTACGGGCAAG
>DVZN01000616.1:0-12336 GCA_018237365.1 Caria ino melicerta
AAATCGCTTTGTGCGGATAGGTGGAATTTTGACTACATACGTGTGGAAAGATCGCCCGCGCCTTGTTCATCACACAAACACCCGCCCCAGTCGGGAATCAAACCCGATCCTCGCTATTCACCATGTGGTAAGGCAACTACGCTACTATTCCGCCAGCGAGAAGGTCTTGTGACAGGAGTTGTACGTGCTTAATAATTCTACAGCGCTAAAAATGTCCTGTCCCTTTTTATTGTTATATGGTTAAAAGCAGATAGAAATAATTTAAAATTCGTTTAGAAAACGTGAAGCAGATATTACTACCCACAATCTTTTTTATAGAAGTGCCTTTTCGTTCCTCGCCTGGACTATATGGAATGGGTTTACTATAGCCAAGGTGATTTTGTCTATTACTTTGTGGATTTACGTGCATCTGGAGGAGGAATATACTATTCTTTACCCACCTACTGCGTCTGTGAGTGTTATATATAATTATTTAATTATCAATTGCAAGTGTTATTATTTTGCCTGATTAAAGAACATATTAATAGTCAGACAAACAGACAAACAGACCGACAGTCGAATGGACCGACAGGCGAACGGACCGACAGACAAACAGACACAGATAGACAAACATACAGTCAGAGACAAATATTCTAAAAATGCTGGTCACTTTTAGTCACCTATATCTATTCTTCTAAAATATCTTAAACATTGAAAATTCACTATTATATATGTAGAATGTAGGTATAAATTTTATTACAGGCATCTATAGATTTTAGTATTAAGTTTAAAGTGCATCCACACCAGAGTAATTTTTTTGAGCAATGTTTCCAAGTGTTAGTCGGCCGATAACAATAATTATGTCATGGTGTAATTATCGATTCAATAACTTCCAGAGAAAGGTAATGAATAACGTCAGTGCTTGCCGTTGGCGTATTTCGTTTTGGTAGCCGGTAAACTTACTTTTTTAGTGAGGTCTAACATCCCGTCCTCGGGTTGGCAACGCATTGTTATTATATAGACTGCAGCATTCCTTACCATCAGGGATTTTTTATTATTATTGCTGATAGCTTAGTAAAATAGTCTGCGACCCACCTGATGGTAAGGGAGGAAGAGATTGAAGATGAAAGTATATTAAGCTAGAAGGTGCTTATTCACTCTTTCCTTGAAGACGCTCAAATATAATCGGTCTGGTCGTTGTTTTATAAAAAAACATTGTCGCAATATAGTTTAATAATCTTACCTATTGTTATCGGTTTCCGTGCTAAAAAGTAACTGCAGTGTGGATGCACCTTAAAAATTGCTAATAACCTCTGTGGTCGAGTGGTGACGGTGTTCAATTTTGATACATGAGGTCCCGAATTCGATTCTCGGGTCGACCAACTTGTTCTATGAGCTTTTTATAGCGAAATAAGGGAAAGAGTGGGATTGAAAGAAAGTGTCGGTGTAAAAATGCGAAAAGGCATGCTCCGGTGGTTCGGACATGTAGAAAGAATGGTTGATGTAAGATTGACTAAACAGATATACAATGCAAATATGGATGGCTGACAGCTCTTTGCCATACTTTCAAATAAAAAAGTTGTCTTTCGAGTGTTGTTTTTCGACCAATCACAGCCCAACACACGATCGACGCTGCCACGTCAAATGCCACTTTGAATGTAAATGAATGAAGTGGCAAATTCGGCATTTTGTTCTGCTTCGTCTTCCGATTCCGAGTTTTTAGGCGGTAGTTAAATTAAAGTCGTTAAGAATACAAGATGCGTGTCTTAGCATTTTCATTAGCAATAGCCCTTTTGGGTACTGCGCTCGGAAACGAAATTCCAACAGAAGACAACGTTCTTGTTCTCACCAAACCTACCTTTGATTCTGTTGTTTCTACCACGGACTACATCTTGGTGGAATTTTGTAAGTATCTTCAATAACTTTAGAATTTCTTATTAGTAATAACACAGAAATGTTAAGCATTTTCATGGATTTTGCTGACAACAATTTAAATAAGCCGGTCGGCATTTTGACCGATTCATGTTCTATGTATCTTCTTAGATGCACCATGGTGTGGTCACTGCAAATCCCTCGCACCGGAGTACGCGAAAGCTGCCACAACTTTACAAGAGGAAGAATCTCCTATCAAGCTAGCAAAGGTTGATGCGACTCAAGAACAAGACTTAGCAGAGTTATACAAAGTGAAAGGATATCCGACACTTATGTTCTTCAAGAAAGGAAACCCAATAGATTATACTGGTAAAGTATATTAATTAGATTTTATCTCATTACTTAGTTACAGCTCTTTAAAATCAAATCCATGTTTAACAAACATTGTTCATGCTAGCTTAACCTAATAATGTGTAGTATAACATTTATTTTTAAACATAGTTGTTATTATTCCACACTTCATATAAAATTAAGTTTATTACTTCATCGCATTAAGAATTTTCTATAAAAGTTATATGATCAATTACTGCGAATACCAGTTCAAAGACTTGAGTTTAATTTCTAACATAAGTATGACTATGTATGAGTTGGTTTCATGTATGTGTTCTGTGTATTTGGGTTTTTATGTATGTATGTAACAATATTGATAAAAATTCAAACCAAACCCATTTAAATTTATCCCCAATTAATTATAGACTTGCCAATTAAAAAGTTTAAAAACTGTGTAAAGAACTGTTTATAACAAAAGGCATATTACACTTTTGAAGAGTACATTAAAGGTAAAAATGGTTTCAGTCGCTACAATAATTAATTACATAAGACTTTTGTAAATGGTTGCAAATTGTTGTTATTTTTTTGAAAAGAGTAACTACTGAGTTTCTTGCCAGCTCTTCTTGGTAGAGGCAACATTCTGAACCGGTGATAACTGTTTTAACGATTCAAAAGTGTTTTAAATAAGTGAATTTGAATAAAATATTTTGAGTTTGAGTTTAAAAAAACTTTTTGAAGTTTTATCAATTTTATTCATTTACCTCACATTTTTCCCAATGTGAGTTCAGAGGTTATATCAAGCAATATAACGGACCCTATATCATAATTAGTATGTACCTACATATATATTAAACTCTAGCAAATGTTATTTAATTCTCTCATGTACATACTTAACTGAACGTCATTTGCTTTTTTATGATGTAACTTTTAACATAAGGATGTTTGTACCAAAAATGTTGTCATAAGGACCATATTAAACAAAATTAAAGCCAATATCTACTAATAATTTTAACAAATTCTGTTAATTCAGAATTCATTTCTTCCAACTTGTTGATATCTAGAGATTACTGGTACAAGTTTTGTGAATTAAGATAATACAAGACACTAATTGTTATCAATGAATCATACACTTTATTTTATTTGTTAGTAGGTGATAGATATCTTCTATTAGACAGCAAAGTTCCTAATATCTCTGTAAGGAGAGATTTTTTTTGAACTGTTTTCATTTCTGCCTGGTTTAGATCATACTAATTGTGCCAGTAACTTCGTCCATGTGTCCTATTAAAAAAGTTTGATGAAGTTTATTTTATTGCATGGAACCCTAATTCTTTTTCCAAAATAAAAATAGTCTGAGTTAAATGCTGTAACATCAGCTATCTACTAGTGAAAGTCCCGGCAAAATCAATCCAGCCATTCCAGAGATTATCCGAAACAAACACAGATTGATAGACTGACAGAGAGACAGGCAAAAATAATAAAAAAATGTTATTTTGGTATATGTAAAAAGTTATTTTCATATTACAAACAGACACTCAAATTTTATTTATGTGTATAGATTGTAAAATTTTTGTCTTTTCTCTATTTTTATAACTTTTAATTATTAAATTTGTTAATGTAGGTGGTCGTCAAGCTGAAGACATTGTTGCATGGCTTAAGAAGAAGACTGGACCACCAGCAATTGAAGTAGCATCTGCAGAACAAGCCAAGGAACTTATTGGGGCCAACACTGTCATTATCTTTGGTTACTTCCCTGACCAAGGTACAGATAAAGCGAGAGCTTTCCTCAACACTGCCAGTTTGGTTGATGACCAAGTATTTGCTATTGTCACTGATGAGAAACTTATTGAAGAATTGGAAGCCCAAGCAGAAGATGTTGTCCTGTTTAAAAACGTAAGTTTCATCTATTTTTGACAAAAGATTTTTATAATGCATAATATTTTATCTTGTTCATTCAAAATTCCTTTTACTTTGCAAATTAAAAATTTAATTTTTGTTAAATACAGGATTAAAAAAAAAATAACATGCCTGTGGGATTTTTAAGTATTTTGCATGCAAATAAATGCCACTGACATGAAACTCATGAAATATTCGATCAATTTAAATGTCAGCAAAATTAGTAAGGGTTCATCCACAAAGTACTTCACACATTAATGGGCTTAACGAAATGTGAAAAGGGGCACAAGTCTTAAACTTTGTGATGTCATATATAAAAATCTAAAATATTTAAGAAATATTCATTGTGTTGTGTCTATTATTTAGAATAAAAATAAATAAATTAATATCTTCACACCCATATATCCTCAAAGTATATACTAGTATGCACCCACAATTAGCCAACGATATTAGTTCCCATGATGTGACAGGTGGCAAGTGTGCCTTCAACTGGGCACAAATCCAATCCCAGGCAACGATTTACAGAAAAACTAAAAAACTTATACTTAGAACCAGTTGCCCAATCCGGGAATTAAACCCGGGACCTCTCGCCTCAAAGTCGGACACCGACAACACTCAACCACAGAGAAGATTTAGAATATTTAGAATATTTTACTTTATATTGATTTTACTGAAAGTAACTCATAATTTAAATGAAAAAAAGCTTGGAAAAAGTGAGCATTAAATTTAACTACTAGTAAATAAAAAATATGTGACATCACACAAGGAATGAGTTGATGACAAAGATGGGGAGAGGGATAAAAAACTATCAAATTAATTGTGTAAGTGACGTAATTTATACATGGCCCCTAAAATCAAAATGAGATTTTAATATTAGCTGATAAGTCCTTATCTAGAGTTCATCCCTAATTGACATTTATCTGTGTACTGCCACCGACAGTAGTGATTTGTGTACTAAATATTTAAATTCATATGATATGATAAGATAACTCCATAACTAATACTGGGTATAAATATTGAATTACCCAATATTATATTTTATATTTTGATTCCTATATTTGGTTAGTTATTTTTTATACCAAGACAGTAAAATAGTACCACCCTATGACTGCCTGTGGCTATTGTATAGTCGTTAAGGGCTTGTCCAGGAGGTGGGCAGCAGTGCCTCCTAGAGACAAGACAGTCTGTAACAAAGATAGAATGTGATACCAACACACCTGCCCAGTGTCAACACACTGTGTACTGGTGACTGCATAACCCAGTGAATGCATATGGGCAAAACAAATTTTTTTTTAGGTATTTTATTTTTTTAATAATCTAAATTCTTATTGTTCAATTATATGTAAATATAGCTATGTTCGCTATGAACTTTGCACGTAAATGTACAAATGGCTGTTTTTGCTTGGCAAAAAGAGAGTAAAAACAAGTTTTCCCAGACATGAGACCTATGTAGATCGATATTTTTTCCCCCAAAAACCCTTGTATTGAAAATTTCATCAAAATTGTTAAAGCTGTTTTCAAGAACCTCATTATAAACAAATATAGGAACAAAGAAATATACCATTATTGCTTGTTTAATAGGATGAACATAAGGTCAAATTTTGACCATTTTGATTAATAGTTGTATTCATTAAAATCTTTTGTTCACAGTTTGAAGATCCAAAGGTCAAATATGATGCTGAATTATTCGATGAAGATTTGTTCAAGTCCTGGGTGTTTGTACAGAGCATGCCAACAATTGTGGAATTCTCACACCAAACTGCCTCAAAGATATTCGGTGGTCAAATCAAATACCACCTTCTCCTCTTCTTGTCCAAGGGAAGTTCATTTAATACCAGCATTTTTTACATACATACATCAGCCTATTGTAGTTCACTGCTGGACGTAGGCCTCCCCCAAAGTAAGCCACAGAGCATGATCTCCCGCTTTCATCATCCAGTCACTATCAGCTGCCCTTTTTAAGTCGTCTGGCAGGGTGGACCGATGACTGGAGGCTCGAAAGCTATAATAATGGATGGTATGAACTATTATATTATACACCAGGAATAATGCTGCTCAAGTTTGAGCAAACCGCAAACCACAACAATATTTATAATCTTTTACTTAAGTTCATAAACATATATTTCTAAGCTATTTATATTTCCAGTTTTACCTGTGCGCGGTTTATTTTTTGACCATCTCGCTGGCCGAGTGGTAGCGTAGTTGCACTACCTTGTGGTATTTGTCAAGGTGCAGTTTCGAATCCCGACGGGAGCAGACGTATCTGTGATGAACATAGATGTTCACATTTCTGGGTCTGGGTGTTTATTAAATTTATTCTGATATTTATATATGTATTTTTATGTATATATTGTTGACATTAGCAAATAATTTGCTTACTTTGGGGTTAGATTAATATGTGTGATTTAAAACATGGTTAAGAATGAACGAAAATTTTTTATCTAACGATAAACTCATTTATTTGGTAGGTGCATGAAAATGTTACCAAAAAGGGCATTACAATCGACATAATTGATAAAAAGAATAAGAACGTTAAATCCGACGGGTGCTGGTCACAGCGCCTTGGTGTAGTGGTTAGCATAACAGCCCGGTTCGCTGGAGATGTGGCTTCAATCCCCACAGGCGCCGTAAAATTTTTCGTTCTTGACCATGTTTTAATTCCTTGACGCGGAGGTTACGCTTGAAAAAACATAACCAATGTGTTATTTATTTAGGAATATTATATTTATTATTACTTCTGCCTAGTTCTGAAGTTTGTGCTATTTTTTTCGCATTAGGTTTTGTCTCTAAAATCACTGAGCTACAGTTTTTGATTAGATTCCGCTCTGGCAAAGCACTAGTACCACCTTTGGTGTCTATAGAAGAAAGACAACATAAAATTTATACCATCAGGAAATTTATCAACTAGTTTGCCTTTCCATTTTATTATTTGCTAGATTGAAATAATAGATGAAGATTAAAGTTTGGCTTGCTTAGGCCATATATTTAAAACATTTCCTATATGCAGATATGGGCTCAATACGGTTTTATTACAAGTTTAGAGAGCAATGAATTTTGGAAATATTTAAATACACTAATTATTATAGGGGCTCTACACGTAACAGGCACTTTTACAGTAATGTACCTAAACTAATAGATAAGGAACTATTTTAAATAAATTATGATAAATTTGGAATTAATTTTATTACAAGCACCGTTTTCCATCCGGCGAGTTCAGAGTCATTACATTAAACTATTAGCCATAAAAAACACTAATATCATGAAAAGAGAGTATTTAATTTTTGTTGTTTTTTATGTTGTTAACTCAGAACTCCATTATCCAGTCCGTCTGTCATTTGAAAGGGCATGCTTCTAATTGGGTCTCATAGATATCTCATAAATGTGCGTGGCCTCAAAGGCAGTTTTTACAGTTTTACTGTGTTGCATAATGTTTGTTTGTAATACATAAACACAAAACATACTATATTATCCAGGACTATATCCTATGTTTAATCAAATTCGGTGTAGTAGGAACCAAGCTGTGGCAATGCCATTAATGTTAGTTTTTTTTTGTGATTAATTTGTTATTTATTTATTTGCTTAATTCAAAAAGTATATATATTTTCTTAACATAGATTAGTGTGTGAGTGTGCGTGTGTGTGCGTTCGTGTGAGAGTGTGTGTGTGTGTGTGTGCGTGTGTGTGTGAGAGTGTATTAGGTTGCTAGAAAATGCCAAGGATGTATAACATGTAATACTGAAACAAGAGTGTTGAATTGGCAATCTAAACACCGGCAGCGACCCCGGTATCTAGTGTTTGTAACTAAATGGTCGATGACTAAAAAAGTATTTTTTGCCTAGCACCACACCTTCATGGAACCAGCTACCCAAAGCGATATTTCTAAATGGATACGACTTGGGGACCTTTAAGAAAAGAGCGTACTCATTCCTAAAAGATCGGCAACGCACCTGTGAGACCTCTGATGTTGTAGATGTTCGTGGGCCGCGGTGATCACTTACCATCAGGTGACCCACCTGCCCGTTTGCCTCCTCTTATATATGTAAAAAGTATACTTATGATATATTTTATAGATCCTTTGTCCTTTTTAAGTTTCGTTCAATAAGGACAATGGCAATTCAATATTCTTTAAGAATTTTAAGAAATTATTCGGCTGACTGTTTTAGTTTACAACACTGCATACTAGATGTCACTTCTTTCCATACATTAAAACTGATATTATGAAAAACATTTTGTCAACATACCACGGTGTAGCATGAACAGCTTCATTAAAATGTTAGTAAAGTTTTAGTAAAGTTGTACCCGTGCCTCGCAGGGGACACGGCCTGCCCCCGCCACGGTCTAGCATGAATAATCCTTTTATCGTCACTTGTTTTCTTAATATTATTATAAACCTAAGTAAATAAATGTACCCTAATGAGGATTTTTTGTAACTGTGTGTTCTAGCAAAATGTACATATTAGTTTTGTGTTTCCATTTGTGCCATCGCAATGTTATTTTCATCACAACTTGCTGTTGCCCGCGACTTCACTCGCCATGGATCACAAATACCTAAACCCAGAAATACGAACGTCCGTGTCCATCACACAACGACGGCCCCGTTGGGAATCGATCCCGAGCCTGGTAAGGCGACTTTACTTACCCCTCGACCAAGGAAACAGTTATAATTTAGTTTTTATGCCTTTTGGGCATAAAAACTAAATTATCGTAACGTAATGATTGGTTTAGGACCAACCATTAGTGTTCAGGTTTGTATGTAGGTACCTCACTAAAGACTTGGTTAGGTACGAATACCTGGCTGAGGGTAAGGGAATTTAGAACAAATAACCAAAGATAAAAAGATATAATAAATAAAATCCAAAAAATAGTCCACAAAAAAAGAGTTCACACAACACCAAATTTAGAATCACTTCCGCTTCATCAGAGTTATCTTTTCGGGCTCCTGTGCCTCGGAGAGATTAAGAGTGGTTACAAGGCGAAGGACTGCCACGCCCCATCAGGAACAGCTTAGTAGCTTCCCGCCTCGGCCTCGCTGCCCTGGCGAGAGAGATCAGGTGAGGCTCCCACGCCCCACCAAGAACAGCATATTGAAGGGAAGATTAGCTAGGTTTAAGTATATAAAAAAACTGCATTAGAAATGTACTGTGAATTTAGATATGTCCGGCCAGGCCGAGAATTAGTTTCTGAATCTGGTCTATCCCTGCCGATTCAGAAACTTAAATACTTTGAATTTTAAAATACAATAGGAATCGGACAGAGAAAGAAACCAGTAATTTTGTGGCCGGTATGAACATTATATTATAAAAAAGTTTCTATAATAAATGTTTGGCTTTATAAATCTTTAAGTAAGAGATATATGTTACAAACGTTTAAGTTTTGTAGTTCAGTAATTATACAAACAACTTCAATTAAAAACGGTTCGAATAACTTTCGACCCGAAATGTACATTTGAACGTACAAGGGTGCTATTTTTGAACATTCAGCGATGATTTCGGAATCACCGATGAATTAAATACTCGTCAAGCACTGACAGTAAATACGAACTTCACATTTTTGTCGTATCACATTTTTGTTGTTGGTAGAAATGGTGTACATTTCAAAAATACGTGTTTTTAGTGTCCGTGGTTGACGAGTATTTCATCCATTGGTAATTTCGAAATCATCGCTGAATGTTCAAAAATAGCATCCCTTATCATCTTAAACTTTAAACTGACATTCGAACTTTGCATAGGTATGCATCCAAGAAAATAAATAAAATTGAAATGTCAGTTGTTGTGTATTTTTTTATAAGATTGTAAGGGAGACGCATTTCCTGATGGTAAGAAACTCACGCCACCTATAGACACCTCTTTGGTGTCTATAGGTGGCGTGAGTTTCTGGTTGGTAGTGGTGCGTTGCCAACCTGAGGCCGGGATGTTAAGCCTCGTGCAAAAATAAGTTTACCGGCTACCTTACCGCCAAATTGGAACACGTCAATGATAAGCACTGACGTTATGGCGGCAGAAATGGGTAAATCGGTGGTACCATTCTATCAGGGCGAGCCGCTGCAAAGCGAAACTAGTAAGAGATCACGGTGTTTATGAAAGTAAGCCTATGCTCGCCATTTACGACCTGCCTGGCAGGAAGGCAGATTGTCTATTCTGCAAAGGAGCTCGGACCAACACGGACCAAAAATTGAAATAACAGCTTTTAATTATTGCATTGTGCAAGTTTAAAGATACATAACATTTTAAAAAAGCATTTTTTTCGCTGTATATTCTGTTTGTTTGATCCAGGTAGCGGGGACTACCGACGGTTAAACCGATTTTGACGATACTTTTCACAGTTAGATAGGCGTAAACTTTGGTCTCTTTTATCTGGGTAACAGGATTAGATATCAAAAAAAAGTACCTTCACGCCTATCATCCTCGAAGAAGTAGGCAGAGGTGTGCTAGTATCTCGACGACTCGTAAGTCCAGTAGATATACTAGAACACCTACGATTAGCCAAGGTACTAGGGCCCATGATGTGATATCAATGCAAAAAATAAAATGCTTCAAATACCTTTACAGGCTCACGTAGACGAAATCGCGGGCTACAGCTATAAAATAGTTATTCAGTTTTCAGAAAGTTTCTACATCACTGCATAGTATAAAAGACAGTCGCTTTGCATCTTGTATGCATGTATGTACTATGCTTAGATCTTTAAAATTACGCATCGGATTTTGATGCACATTGTGTAATAGATAGTCTGATTCAAGAGGAATGCTTATATGTATAATACACAAATAGTATAATAGAGAAACACTAATAATTTTACAGGTTTCTAATGTGATATATGTGTAATGTGACATTCTGCAGTATATTTAGTATCATTTTTCCACAAAAAAGAGGACAATTGCTTGTAATTTGAGGGTTTTATGTGTCAAAATATTTCAACAGTTTGTATTAAAATGCCTTTCCTTTGTTTACGAAGCTCTAAATATTTATACAGCCACCATAAAAAATATTTATTTTCGTGTAAAATTATTATAAATTCACAAATCTTACTACTTTCATTCTATAATCATAAATATGTACCAGAAAATAAAATTAGTCACTGCGCCCGTGCGAAGCCGGGGCTGGTCGCTAGGTGTTTATAATTTACGGTAGCAAAATAATGATTCATTATTTTTATCAAATAAAACCAAATGTATTGTTAATCAACGTAATTAGCACTCTGATTGTCGTGCCCGACTCTATCAATAACCCGCGGTGTTGCTCGCGTAGAGTAAGGGAAATCACGTCCTACAATCATCACACCCACAACGCTATCAACAGCTCTTTCAATGAAACTGTTTTTTTCCGTGGAAATTGTCCTAATTCCTACTGATATTATAAATGCGAAAGTTTGAGAGGATGTTTGTTACTCTTTCACGCAAATACTACAGAACCGATTACGATGAAATTTGGTATGGAGGTAACTGAAGATCCAGAATCCAGAATTTTTATCCCAGATTTCCCGTGGGATCGGGATTTACACGGGAATAACGAGAATTTATTTTGTCCCGCGCGAACGAAGTCGCGGGCAACAGCTAGTTATAATTAAATTGCATGTCTTCCCAGCTCTTTAAATACTTTCCATTCTAAAATGGCATTTACCTGTTGCACTGCTTTACACATTTTCACACTAATAACTGTACCTGGATGACCGAGCTGTGCTCGGTAAAAAAGTTTTTTTTTAGATCTCATACAGGGGTCCTCCGGTTATGTAGCCGCCTGTTTTACCAACCGAGCTATCAAAACTTTGTTGATGTCAACGAAATTTACTTTCGTATTCTAATGATAATTGTATCAAATTTTCATCGTCCAAAAACACATCATATTTTCTAAAAATGAAACCCTAAGATCAGATATATGAAACCTTGTTAATTGTTAAATAAATATATAAATATATTTAATTGTTACGGATAAAATTCACATTCGTAACGATAAATTCATTTGAAAGGTGCATGAAAATGTTACCAAGGGCATTACAATCGACGTCATCTATCTATCATAACTAAGCCTGCTTTTATTTTAGAATTGTAATATAGTGTCCATTATCTATGTATATATCGGCGTGAACACAATATGAACGTCTATTAACGTATAATTAAATTATTTAATAAATGTTAAATATAATTAAATTGAAACATAATTATTATTGCAGGAAAATGTTATTCTTTGTTATTAAATAGGAACTTGAGAGTCAACAAACTGATCGCTATGCGTTGGTAAAAACTAGATGGCGTTAGTGTGGTGACTT
>DVZN01000617.1:0-12335 GCA_018237365.1 Caria ino melicerta
AAATTGAATCCCTATTTAATAATATAACTGTAATGTGTAATATTTAAAAATACCTAATGTATAAATTGGATCCCTATCTAACCCCTTTTTCAACTTTTCGATAGAAATTCAACCCAATGTAATAATTCAAATATTAAATAAACCCATACAGCTTCGTTTACCAAAATAGGAATATTCTAATAGACAAACTGACTCACCCCTGCTTAATCACTGAATTTAAAAAACGACACAAGTAAAAATACTATTTAAATGGCTTGACATTATGTAATTAATTCCCGAAACAACCTAAAATCATGTTGAGCTAACGCGATAACTCAAAAATATCTCCAGTCAATTGATTGATTTTCTTCAAAAATTATAAAGCGACCACCAATAAAAATATTAATTAAATGGTTTAATATTAATTCCCGATAGCTTAGAAAATCCCTCAGTCGATCGATCGATTTCATTCCTCCCCCGCTTCTCTTCAAAATTCCCTTTCATACGTGCGTCCAGGGCATCTCCCACCATAACTCCCGCCAAACCGACCCAACTAAAGTCCTTCAACCAATAAAAGTTGCTCCTGTAAACACGAAGATTTCATACGAAAATTTATCCCGATACTCCCTATATTCACTTTTTCCGTTTAACTGCTTCTTTTTTACGACCTCGATGCAAATTTTAATAGAACTTTATATAACATTAGGTACCACACATTGCTCTTTTTCAAATATATTTATCCTCTTTGTAAGATATCAAATTAAACACACCCTTACTTAAATCACATTTGTCTACAACAAATATACTTTGTTTTATTAAGACAACCCTTTCATTCTAATAACGACCACTAATTTTCCACGACCGTCATAGTCTTTTTTAAAAGATTTCATGAAGGCTTCTAGAGGTTCTTAAACCGAAACAAACGTACAAACACATCTCAAAACATATATACTTATGCGTTACGCCTTCTAAAATAATTTAAGCAATATCTCATTCCCTACTTTGTAATATTAATTTAATACAGGCTTCTTTGGTATCGCTACACTCTTATATACATACAGGGCAGTGGTAACAATTTATATTTTTTAAATAAGGGTCTACAACTATCGAATAGTTTAGCGTTATAAATTGCTCTAATACATTTTTTTTGTACGTTAAATACTCTATCAATTTCTACTAAGTTTCCCCAAATAATTAATCCCTAAGATAACACAGATGATACATAGCCATGGTAATCGGTAAGCGCTGCTTCTTTTGATACTATTTGTCGTAATTGCCTTATTGCATATACAAGATTATCTAATTTTTCGCAAATCATATTTACATGGGACTTTCAATTACAATACTTAAAGAACGTAATGCCTAGAAATTTAATGGTATCTACTTCGTCTATTATTTTATCATCTTTTTTAATTTTAATTACTATTTTTTCGTGTTTTTATTATTAAATTGCAATATTTTTGTTTTGTTTATATTTATTTTTAAATTATTGTAATGTAACCATTTAACCACTTTGTCGATCGCATCTTTATAGTTTCATATTTTATAAGTAAGGTAGTATCGTCAGCATAGAGTATGCATGGATGAGTAGTTACTTTTAGGAGATCATTGATGTATACAAGAAACAACAGAGGTCCCAATAGGTTGCCCAGTGGTAGTCCGAAATTATTTACCCTTAATTTTGATCGTTGATATACTTAAATTTCACTTAATTTTTTTTAAATTTCAGTACATTGTTGCCTATTCTGCAGGTAGATTTTTATCTATTGCCATGCATTTCCTCTTATTTTATAAAGCAGTTTGAAGTGATCTACAAAATCAAAAGCTTTAGTCAAAACTGAAAACACTGCAGTTATTGGTTTTTTAGTGTTTAGAGAATCAGTTATAATTTTGGATAAATGGTAACATGCTAATGTTGTTGAACTGTTATTGCGAAATCCAAATTGCTCTTTTGTTAAAATTTTATTCATTTCGAGATAGTTATTTAATCTAATTAGCATAGCTTTTTCGAAAATTTTAGCCATGATTGGTATTAAAGTTACTGGTCTATAGTTATCCATACTCGATGGGTCATTTTTTTTATACAAGGGTTTAATTATGGATATTTTTAATTTTTCTGGAAATATACCTTTTTCAAATGATAAGTTTATAATGTATGCCAAAGGATTACATATATATCTGTTACATTTTTTAATAATATCTGTACGTATGTCATCGTATCCTACCGAATAAGTATTATTTAATGAATTAATTATTTTGTATATTTGATTTGCATCAGTAGGTATTATAAACATTGTATTATTATTAGGTGTAATTTGAAAATCATTATTTTTACCTAAAGCCTGCGATTTTATTGCACAATCTATAAAATGATTATTAAATAGTTCCGAAATAGTTTTTAAATCACTCGTAGCAATATTTTTAGTTATAATATTTTTTATTTCCTGATTTTCACTAGGATTATATGAGGTTTCCTTTATTATTTTCCACGTTGCCTTACATTTATTTTTATTGTTTAATATTGTATTTCTATTTTGTATTTGTTTCGATTTGTGAATACATTGCTTTAATATTTTTTTATATTTATTATAGAGTTTATGTTGTTGAAAATGTAGTTTACGATGGGATAAATACATTTTTCTTTTTTTCCAACATGATATTTTTATTCCTTTTGTTATCCAGGTTTTCTTTTCTTGATTAGAATTTTTGGTAACTCTTATTATTGGAAAATTTAGATCGTAGAATAACTTAAAGTAATCATAGAATTTGTCAAAAGCCCTATTTACATCACTAGTTTCATAGACCTCGGAAAATGTTAATTTTGATATACATTTTAAAAATTTACTCACATTTTCGTCATTATAATCTCTAATATATTCAATCCGTGATGTAGAACATTTTTTTTGTTCAGTTGCAAATGTTAAAACCTGACTTGTTTCGTGATCAGAAAGCGCTAAGTGATGTGTTTGCCCTTTGGCTGAGTCAATGTTGCTTACTATAAGGTCAATACATGATGATATTCTAGTTGGACTATTTATATGTGACCTTAGGTTATAATTATTTAGTATACTCTTTAATTCTAAAGAGTACTTATTTTTTGAAAGCATGTCTATATTCCAGTCTCCGCATATAATTATATTTCTTTTCCCTTTCTTTTTGTTTAATATATCTAAGAGTTGTTTTAGTTTCTGTAAAAATATATTACAATCACTTTGGGGAGTTCGGTATATACAAACTAGTGTCAGCTGGGGATTAATAATTTCAATACCCGAGCATTCAAAAAATTCAGTGGCTTCCAACTGTTTAATACAATCTATATTTTTGGTTTGTATGTAATTTTTTACTAAAATGCAACTGCCTCCTCTTTTTTTGTCTCTGGAGTATGCTGTAGCCATTTTGTATCCCGGAATTTTAAGTAAAGTTTCAGAACCTTTCTTTATAAACGTTTCTGTTAAGCAAATAGCCTTAATCCCTTCATTATATATTTGTTTTATGTCTAATAATGCTAAATACAATTGTTCAGATTTATTTATTGCACCTGCTATATTTTGGTGAAATATACCAAATTCACAATCGAAAAAATGTATTCTTTTCCTTGTCAAGATGGTTTTTGTTAAGATTTAGATTACTATTCGTTTTTATATTTTTAAAATAATAAGGTATTGTGCCTTTATTGTATTTTACTTCAACTTTACTACTAGTTAAAATTTTCTTATCTTTATTGTTTACACTAAAATAATAGGGTATTGTTCCCTTTTTATAATCATTATAATTAATTATTTTTCTTGAATATTTATTATTATTTATTATTTTTCTCGAATATTTAGTACTATTTACACTACAGCATTTAATTATATTTTTTATATATTTTTCATTATAATCTATCTTACTTATTTCATGAATTAACTGTTTAGATATAAGTTGTATTGTGAGGCGGTGATTGTTATTCCAATCGACTAAGGGTTTAGGCAAAAAATAGCAATTGTCGTGTAACTTTACAATTGAATTAATGTGATTATTTAATATATTCTCATTAAGTGCAGCATTTGATAGCACAGGTACCACATATACCCTAGTGTTTTGTAAGTTTTCTAGCGTTATACATAACTGATTAATAATTTCATACGGGTTACTATCATTTGATCCGATACTTAAAATAACTCTATCAGACTTGTTTAGGTGTGTGAAATTGTTAGCCATCTTAAGGATATCTCGAGACATTGCATACGGCTTGATAAATCCAGTTATATTGTATTTATTATTCCATTTATTTTGCCACATAATGTTCAACATGGATGACAATCCTGCAAGCTGTTGTTCTCCCAAAATAACTATTTCTGGTTTTCTATCTTGAACTTTAACAGTGACATCATCTTTTGATTCATAATTAAAGTTTTTTTTCAAAGTCGTTTGCGTTGAGTTATCTTGAGCTATTGACGTAGTTTCTTTTTGTGTAATTCCTTGTATTTTCATATATTTTTTGCTTATGACATTTCGTAATGTGTTCCTAGTGCGATTTTGTAGATCTAAATTATTTATTAGCATTTCATCCTCTTCTGTAGATTTTGCTATATTTTGAGTTTCAGAATTAAAGTTTTCTCTTTCATACTTATTAAATATTGATTTAATTTTATTCGCAGCTGGTGTAGTAATATTTTGTAACGCTACTTCTGACACACCTATTTTCTTATATATTTTTATAGTTTTTTCGTAGTTATCTAAACTTTTCTTAAGTACGTTATTTTCCGAATTTAATTTCTCAATTTCTTCGTGCGCGCTTGCTAGTTCTATACCTAGTTTTTCTATTTGTGATTTATATTCCTTTAATTCACTCATTTCTTGAGTAGATACATTTGGTAAACTTTGTATAGATAAATCGGAACTAACTGATGACGTATTACTGCTATCATCTCTCATTATTGACAAATTTAAAAGCGACTTTGAGATATTTCTTCTTCTTTGTGTAACAAAGGCATTGCTGGGTGTATACATATTAAATTATATTAAGTTTTCAATATTTAGTATTCTCTTCTATTTTTTTTATATGAAGAATCTTCACAGAAAAATGTTAAAAACTAGATTATAAAAAAAAGAAAAGAAAAAAAAAATCTTAGTGGATTTGAACTTGCGGGACTAAGTGTCCAAGGGATGTTCTTAAGCGCTGTGCTACGGAAGGCTTATCAGTTTCGACGAATATTTGATTCACTATCTTAGTATTTCTTTGAGATTTGTAATTAACAATATGTACCGTCAACAAATACGCATAATTTTGTCGACACCGTCACTTCTTTTTTTTCACAAACACTTTTAATTCCTAATATTTATATACAATCTTCACTTTCTAGATAAGTTTAATTTTAAAATTATTCCGCTATATAATTCTTAACTTTCTGTAGTTATTATAAACTTAAAACTTTCTGTACACTTCACTTTTTGTAGTTTATATTTGTTTCGCTTTTTATTTTTCCAAAAGAATAATTAATTTTCCATACTTTTATAAGGTTTTATTACCTTAACGTTATAACTTTTGATAAAGCACTTGTATAAACAAATTAATTGCAGTAGTCTATTGTTTTTTAAATTAAATACTCGGACGGCACTAAGTTGTTGTTTTCACGTAGGCGCACGCGCGGGGTAAAGACTACGGACATTGCGAAACAGGGTCACTCATTCAATTCATCAAAAAAATATGTATATTTGTATCAATAAAAAATATTGTCTCTGTGGTTGAGCGTAGTCAGTGTTCGACTTTGCCGAGGTCCTGAGTTTGATTCCCGTGTTGGGTAATTTGTACTATGACTTTTTTTAGTTTATCTGAAAAACATAAGGTTGACTGGGGTTGGTGCCCGATTGGCGACGGACTTGCCACCATGTAACATTACATTGTCGTCATCATGGAACATTGTATCGTTGGTTAAACGTGGGTGCATACTAATATGTATCTGTGCCTACCCCTTCAGGGATAATGTCGGCAACGCATCAGTAGCCCTTCAGCCCTTTATTAATAAAAAATTTGTTTACAAAACACTGCAAGTTTCCCAGTTCTATTCTTTATAACATTGGAAGGCAAATAAGCAGTCTGATTCCCGGATGGTGCCTTGCCAACCTGAGGCCGGGATGTTAGACCTCGCACAAAAGTAAGTTTACCGGTTACTTTACTCTCTAAACTGGAATACGTCCATGGTAAGCACTAACGTATTAGCGACTGGAATAAGTATGGCAATTATATCAATTCAGGGGAGCCACTGCGAAACTCTATCACATATTCAGAGGTCAATCAATCAAGTTTTTATTCCCGCTGTTTATCATTAACACCGTGACCTCTACGTAGGCTAGGTGGTAAAGTTAGCCTTTTACGAGCTGTGTGGCAGAAAGATAGATCAAAAGGAATAAAGGTGTTTTCTGCAAAGGAGCCCGGACAAATTCGGGGAAAAATTAGTCTCTACCAACTGCTTTCCATCGGCAGCTCATAGAAGCGCGTGTAAGTTTAATGGGTTCGGATTTACAAGAACACTCGTGGTAGAGTAAAGTGCATTAACTTCCCCGGGTTGGGATCCACTGCCTTACTTATTTCTGCTATCATAATTCCAGTGTTTAATACTGTGATAAACCAATCTGGAGGGCAGGGCGTCCGGAATATATGCACATTACCTCTCTCCCCCATACTCCAGCTCCAGAACAGCGATGCACCTGTTACGGCTATGGTGCCTTTAGGCCGCGGTTGTCTTTTACCATCAGGATAGCAAGCACACGGCTTTTGTCCGTTATAAATAAAATTTCATACTATACATAAAACAATATATTTGCCAAGTAGGCAGTCCATCACTATGTCAAATAAAAACAAATTTGAGAGTATATCCACAATTGTGGAAAATTCAGTAAACGTACAAAAAATACGCTCACTTGAACATAAAACCTATTGAAGTCGGTAAAATAGAGGATAATGGATATAAATATAAAAGTCGAGTTTAATGTAACAAGTATATTCGATCACTGAATTAATGTTGACCTTGACAACTAGAGAGTACGCTTGGTTATATATTTATCTCATTGCACTCGATACAGGCTACGTGCTGATGCTATTGGGAAGATACAAAACACTCCTATCCTATGGATACAGAGACCAGATTCGCATGAAACTATTCATTTATTAAGCCTTAAAAGTATGTACGTCTTTATATGCCAATACACCAGCCCTTACAGATATTCGCTACTTAAAATATCAAAATGAAGTTTCTAATTCTCAAATTTTTGATAATTTCTAAACGCTAAAACAACCAAATACACTTTGTATTAAAATTATTTTAGCGCGTAGTAGATTTAGTTTATATAAATATTTCTACATAAAAACAAACAGTCAACAATATTACTACGTGTTATAATTTATACAATGTAATGAATAATTTCTAACATATTATATTAAGATATATTTTACCTTAATGTGTTTTATACACGTCATATAGTGAGAAATGAAAATGAATTTCACGACAATATATATTTTTAATACAATTCTACAAATTAAAAGATAATATCGATATAGATCGACGAAAAAAATATCTACAATGGAGATGATACAATGTGCTAAATATCGGTTTACAATTAGTGATTATATTAATAAGATTATAATTATTTTAAAATGCTATTCATTACTTATTTTACTATAATAACAAAAAAACAATTACATATTATATTGATAAAATGTTAAATACTGCATAAGTTAAGGTAGACCTTTGCAGATATATTGTATAAGTTTAACCACGAAAAAAAAACCACGTTCAAATAAAAAAAAAATTGATTATTAAAATATGAGATGAACAAAAAAGTGTAATTAATAAAAAACATGTTATTATTATGTTTTGTAATTTGGCCTTTAGCCTGTGGTTTCGTAAGTCCGCTGTGACTTTAAATTTAACCCAGCGTAAAGCGGATGTCAAAGCGGATACAATTTTATTTTTTAGAAAATAAAACTAAAATAATGTAATCTCCAAATCCTTTTTTAATTAATAACAAAGCTTAATAAGTATTTATGGAGATTAACTTTTCAAGTCATCGTAAGCAATAAATAAATACTCGAATATGCTAAACATTATTCATAGTTATAATACGATTATAAGCTTATTGCTAACATGTAATTAATAATCTTAAATTCTTATTAAATTTCCTTAAATATTTGAGTGTACAGCGATGACTAGATTATAAATTTAACATTAAACAAAAAATGAATGTCAACTATACGAATAATATGTTAAAATTAAACGATTTGTTAAAATCTAGAGAAGTTAGGGAATGTTAAAATTAGCATTACATTTTACGTTAGCAAACTATTTACATTGATGCAAATGAGGTATTTAATAGTTGAATTTTATGTCATATAATTTAAGCCAATTTTTACAGACCGCATTGTGATTACTTAATATGATACATTAGTGACAATCTAAAAATCGACGCGCTAAGAATAATTCATTTAATTCATAATTATGTTTATCGTGGAAATAATTATTATTCTCATATTTAATAATAATTATTATTGTTACATACAATTATGAATTTAACAAAACTATTAATAAGAACAAATACTATACTATTTTTATAGTTACAGGTTGTTTTATTTATGAATATTGATTTAATAATAAAAATAAGATTAAATGAGTATAATGTGTTACTTACAAATGCAAAATATTACATTATCTACAATATATTTGTAAGATTTAAAATTTATTTTAATCAATGGTATTTAATGTTTTAGATCTAATACTTTAATTGCGTTGGTTTGACAAGCAAACAAAGTAAAATAAATAAAATCATTAATCACGTAAACGGGATGGCCATGACTCGAATTCCTATTCTCTACATTTTCTTGTTTATTTACATAGCTCATAATTTAGGGTGTTAAATATTATATCACTCTTTCACCACATTGCATCGGTAACATTCTTGAATTCTTAGCATTATTTTGTAAGAGGATATTCCAAGACATTCTATATTAATTATTATAAGTTATTTGAAATTTATTCGAAACGTTCTATTTGTCGGGCTAGAGCTAAAGCGACTACAAACAGCTAGCTTCAAGCAAAATTAATTTTATTCATAAGAAATTACACCACGCAAACATTTCGTTCGAACTAAAGAAAACTTTAATAACTTCTGAATGAAACATGGACAAGAAAGTTATCAATAGTTGTTAATGAGGGGATTTTAAGAAATATGATATATGCATTAACATATTATGTACATTTAAAATCTGTAATTATACTGGTGTATAATAAATACCATCATCAACTCTGCGCATTTTTTTTTGTTATGATCTTTCGTGGTTTTAAACATACTTATCACACGACAAGTACTAAAATATACGTATATAGTCTTGAAGTCATGTTTTTTATATGTTTACTGATGTTTACGTACTAGGTACTTTTATTTGATTTTTTTTTTTTTTCGAAATGAATTATAGCTGATAGCCGGCTCGGCCTCTACAGCTCAATGGGCGTTGTGGGCAGAACGTGAGCGTTCTGCCGAGTGGGCTTTTATTTGAATGTTTTTAGAAATTTAAGAGGAGCTTGAGAAATAGAAAATTAATTAGAAAAAAAGAAAAAGTGTGGATATAATATATTAGAGATAATTACGCCGAAATTAGATATATTGATCTAATAGCTATAGAAATAGTTCTAACGGACGGGGTACTGATCTAGTTAGGAAATCGTAACTGCAAATTTTTTTAGTTAATAGGTATCATTTCAAGCATAGTGTTCAGGTTGTGGCAAAAATATGCAAAATAATGTATGTATGCTCTAACGTGTAGTTATTATGGACTGTTTGAAATAAGTTTAATTCTCCGTTTTTTTGTGTTTACATCCTAATAAAATACTTTTGATTTTTAATAAAAATACTGCACTATTAATATTACAGTAATTTTTAAATATTAATATATTTTTTTTGCTAATATATAAGATCAAATTTAAGGTAAAATGACGGTGTACTAACAACTTTTTAATTTGCAGCTAAGATTTTTAGAATAAAGTCACACTGGTACAAGCAACATTCAGACGTTCAGATATTATAAGAACTACGTAAATACTTACTAGCTAAAAGATGTAGCGAAATGTTAATAACTTAAATATTTTATTAATTTACAATTTTTTTATTTAATGGTACGTAAAATGACACACCAATAAAATAATTAAATCGATGTGTTATTATGGACATTAAATACGACGGGTATACCACATGAAGCAAGGCTGTGATGTAAGTGTTAATGAAACAGGTATTTCAGATAAGCCACTTGTAACTAAAAACGATAAAGGAATAAAGTATAACTGAATACTTTTAATACCTTTATAGATAATGCTCTTATGTACTTAAAATTAACTGTTATGACAATATATTTATATGGTGTTAAAACAAATATATATTTTTTCATTTACTGCCATTCACTGCCTTTGAGACTACAAATACAAATATTGTTATGTACATGATTATTAATTTACGTGCACTGTTTCGCTAATTCGTGCAACAGTATGTTAATACAATCATATTCACTAAAAAGCCATACAATATACATATTGTACAAGTTTACAAATTAAAAAATGTAGGTAATTCCAATCGCTTTTTAAATAAACAAAAACCATTTCTATACATGATTAGTTATATAGATTACATAAATATCTGTGCAGTATATTTTTACCATTATATAAAAGTACACCGTTATATTTATTTGATATTTTCGTATGAAAGTCTTTTTTGTATTAATTTGTCGCAAATAACAAAACGATAAAATTATATTACTGCAATATTTATGTAAAATAATTATCGTAAATACTTGATCTATTGTGCATGTTTTTTTTGAATAGAAATCGAACCACCTTATGTAAAGCAAGAGAGGAACAGAAGTAAAATAATTATTGACATTATTAATATTATTACAAAATAGTTACGAGTTTCGTAGCAAATTAAAATTATATACTCTGCAACACAGATAAGTGAATTTATATAAAACGTATCTCGTTACCGTAGAGTAGAGACAGTTACCGTTACTCAATGGAAAAATATGATGTGATTAATTACCGATTAAAAAAATTATTTTCCAATTATAAGTTTGATCAATTTTCGACTCATTTGTAATCTATTGAATTATTTGCAATGAAAAAATTAAGGCCCTTATTTCTTTGCAGATTGCTAAAATATTATTTTATTTGCCTAACCAGAAATTAATAAAATTTCTAATTTCCATTGTCGGCATTTAGTGGAATTCCATTGTATACACACTTTTGCAAATGACGCTTGTACTTTTCTCAATTTGCTAAAGTGTGTACCAGAAATTAACTCAAAATAATATTTTATTTAAAACAGTTTAGAAATGCATTAAAATAGGCACAAGTTGAACATTAGTTACGCTAATTTGTTAGACTTCACAATTAAATTATATAAATTCGTGTAGGATCCATAAATTGATATGAAACGCAAATATAATATGATATTAAATATATCAGTAGTTATAATTTATAAAATAATTTTACTTAAAATAATATTCAAACCCTTTTACATATATAAAGTATGTGCGTTCTTATTATCTTACTAAATAGTATATTTCTTAAATAAGCATCAAAATTGTATATCCTTAAATCTAATGATATGTATGTGATATCGGTTTGTTAATATAGTTGATATAACTAGTACATATATTTTTGATTAGTAATTTTAGAATTTTTCAGAAACACGACAATAACATCACGTGAATTTTGATGACTAAAATATATTTACTTACATATTCAAATAAATAAGACAGATCTTTTGAATAAGCGAAAATTTAGATAAATATTTTTGTCATTTTGTTTGTTTTCCTTTCCTTGGCTCTGCGTTATGTTATGAGTGGTAGACTTACCACATAACAATTTTTAAATAGCAAATTAATAGCCTTTAAATCTCGGCAAAATGTTTTTTTATTATTAAAAAATAGTGAAGATGTAGGTATACTACGATATAATTTATATTAGATTTAAGTAAACTTTTTTTCTATAGATATTGCAGGCTTACTCTTTAAGCTGACATGCTGGTAAATTATTGATGTATAAAAAGTAAAATCGTTTGAAGCTTTCAATAGTAAAGTTTAAAAATAACATCAAAATTCACGATTCATGTCTCATTATAATTTTTACTCAACATCAATACACTACTAATTAATTGAATTTCGGGAGAATTTGACACGAAATTGACTTAGCTTACGATTAAATAATTGATTTGATATAAGATCACTTAAAACTATGCGGCAATCATAAAAATACTCAGAGAATACCTTGGCGAAATAGAAATTGTATGGCAACAAAAACAAATGAAAATCGTTTTAAATTGATACAATATGC